>CM043114.1:15243782-15541357 GCA_023701765.1 Hylyphantes graminicola
CAGTGCGGTTTGTTATGAGCAGTTAGCTCGACAAATCCTGACAACCTTGCTTCAATAAATTTGAATTGATAGACCCAAAGACATTAAAATAGAATGGACTGCGCTTTCAATAGTAAACCCAGCTTAGGGATGGAAAACTGAAACCGTTTTTTTTAAACCGGTATTTTGGCCCCGGTTTTGAAAGAAAAAAAAATTCGAGGCCAGTCTGAACCGGAAACCGGTTTTTTAGGGAAAAAACCGACGGAAACTTTTTTTCTCAAAAACCGCCACCCTTTGCAAATTAGCATTATGTCCTAAACATCCACAAAAATCCACCAAAAGGCTGATACGGTTGCTACAGATGGCAACTTAACGTACCGTTTGCGTTTCCGAAATATTCCAAATTGTCGCCAGACCTGACTATCAGCTGGCCAGTCGAAGTAGTGATTTGCATCAATTTCCAAGACACGTGGGTTTCTACCAATCACAGTAGCTTGGTGTTTTTTTAAATGTTTTTGCTGACTATTTTTTGCGCATATTTCTTACTTTTTTCTTCTGGCTTTTATAATAAATATTTAAATACATTCTTTTAATCTCTGAGCATGTAAACAATCGTGAATGTTATACTCTTAATTCAGTAACGTTTTGTGCAATATGCCAAATGCATGTGCAATTCCTAATTGTAAGGACAGGTACAAAAAAAAAAGGATTTGTCACACTTCACAAGTAAAATGTATTTAGTAATTGTGTTCTTTATAAACTATACTTTCTATCGAGGGAATTTATTCTAAAAGCTCTTTTATACTGAAGAATCATATTCATGATTAAGTCAACGTTGTTAGAATTCTAATTATAATTAATCTTTTTGGCCAAGTCAATTAAATTAATGGTCTGGAAATGGACAGCTTAGAAGTAGGATATTTTTGCTACAATTTTGTAAAAAAAAAATACTGTTTCTGCAATCGTAGTTTTTGAGTTATTTATATTTAACCCTTTCAGTCCCAGTGATGCCATTTGGAATCATCACTTTCAATATATTTTTTCAAAATGTTTATGTCCCGTTATTACATCCAAACACTCATCATTCGATTCTTCACAATTTGTTCAACTAGACAATATTTTACATTAACCTTAATAGAAGTCAAAACTACTATTTTTTTATTTCGAAAATAGCTAACAAGCGTTTCACATGATTTTTGAAAAATTCACTTCAGTTCCACATATTTAAAACACAATTTAAACTATTTTGGTTAAAATAATTAATATTTTTTTTAATAATATGTTCAGATACCATAAAATATATAACTCGAAGTGTTTTTAGGTAATAAATATATTTTTTATTTTGTTGTTTTCCGCAGTTAAAAAAAATTGGCATTATTTCAAAAACCATATAAAAAATTAAAAAGATTTTTTTCTTATGGAACTCTTAATTTTGACCTAAAATAAGCTTATTTTGTGAATATCAGATGTTTCTGTAGTGTAGTAAATTTTTGGGACTGAAAGGGTCTAGCAAACCTTCCGATTCATAAAACTTACAACGTTCAACAAACCTCGGTAATAAGTAGCGCTAAAGATACGTCCTTAACATGAGAACCCAATCAGTAGTTAGCAAAAACCCATTCGTCCCGATAAAGACCCCAATAACTTCCGACAAAGAAAAAACTATTTATGGTCCATCGGCCTTCTCGAACAACTATACTCGCCGCCAACCAGATAAGAAACGGTAGGGATGGCAGTTTTTCAGAAAAAAATCGTTGTTCAAAATCCGGTTTTCGGTTTTACTGAACCTTCAGACCGGTCTTGTGGAAAACCGGTTTTTTGGCCAAAACCGAGGGCAAAAAAAAATCCGGTTTCGGTTTTCCATCCCTAAAGCGTTCCAAATAAGGGTGGCGGGAAGTATAATAAACAAGGCTCAATTCTTCAGGTGCTTGGGCCTACTCACACGCGAACCAACGCGTTGAAGACATCCATAAAATGGGATTATGGTGCATGTTAGTAACAAGGGGTACTAAGTCCCGAGGAACTCATGATCATTTCATACGGCCCTTTAGGTTAATACGCGACTTGAAACAGATTCATCAGGACTAGGTATAATACAGGGTGAGGCAAATAAAAGTGGCCCCGGTCGAGAGATAGGAATAAGTTGAAATGCTTGGAGTGAAAAACACTTGAAGCCGTCTGAAACGTATTTTTGCATTGGTTGGATCGGATTAGCTTCACATTAGAGCTACTCATATAGACTAGTGGAGAGTTCAGATCTTAGTTCGCATTGTATGAAGACGTTCCATAATGCAAATTTTATGTCCTGCAATCTTGCAATTGCGTCTTGCAATTTAGAATGTCATGTATTAACAAAGAAGAAAAAGGTCCGATTCTCTAGGATAAATAACGACCGAAATAATCACTAGTGGGAACTTTTCTTAATCAGCTCTACAAACCTTGTTTATATTTCATTTCAACTAGCTTCTCAAACCATATCGTAGTTGCCGGCAAATAATTCGCCAACAATTTTTTGGGCTTAATATTGAAGCAATCTAAAGCTTTAGTTAGCAAATCGGTTTTGTATTGTTTTTTGACTTGGCAACATTTCTGTCGTATTCTTATCTCCACATTGGGGCCACTTTTAATTGCCTCACCCTGTACGTCCTTAACCTAACAACCCAATCAGTAGTTAGCAACAACCCATTCGTCCCGATAAAGACCCCAATAACTTCCGACAAAGAAAAAACTATTTATGGTCCATCGGCCTTCTCGAGCAACTAATAAACAAGGCGCAATTCTTCAGGTGCTTTCGTCTACTCACACGCGAAGCAACGCGTTGAAGACATCCATAAAATGGGATTATGGTGCATGTTAGTAACAAGGGGTACTAAGTCCCGAGGAACTCATGATCATTTCATACGGCCCTTTAGCTTAATACGCGACTTGAAACAGACTCATCAGGACTAGGTATAATACATTATGCTGAGGTAAACTGGGGACTCCTTACGACCGCGCGTGAAAAATTGGCCGAGAGGGAAAATTGCACTTGCGAGAGTTGTTAGTGTAGGGTTTGCGATGAGGATGGTAGACTAAATGTATAATGAGAAGTCAACTTATTAGAATCTGCAAGTCGTCTAGAAATCGTGTTTCAAAGTTTAATTTTCGAATGACTATTAAAAATTATGCGATTATTGAATATTTATTATTTAATTCTGAAAGGTATTAGATAGAATTGACACAATTTTAGTGCTACACTGATCAAAACAATTAGGGAAGCACATGTTTTAAACCCTTTCGCTCCCAATAATTCCTTTGGGGTTCCTTTGGGAATCATCAGATTGTGATTTTTTTCTCACCAAGTTAAATTCGCCACTTATGTATTGTTAGATTCATCGTTAGATGGAAGAATAACGTATTTTGAAGAATTTAATATTTTTTTTTATATTAATAAAAATATGAAAAATATGGTAAAATATATTTCACTTTAAAACAGTTTTAGAAAATAAATTGACCCTAAATTTTTCATGCTTGCATTTTTTAAATGTTTAAAAATATATTTCAACTATTTTTAACAAAAAAAGTTTTGAAAAAATTATTGTTATAATTTATAAAAAAGTTATTATTCCATTTCCCCCCTTTAAACTTAAGTATTAAAAACTTAAGATTTTTTTCTCCTGTTTTTTACTATTTCATTTCGAATGCATAGTGAACCTATTTAACAAATTTTAGATTTATAGGACAAAAATTAAAAAGTTGGGAGTGAAGTTAAAGTTGGAATTAAAAAGTGCTCCCCTAATTGTTTTGAGCAGTGTACATAAAGTAATGTATAGTAAGTTTTAACTAAATGGAATCTGAAGGTGGTCATATCAAAGGTAAGTGGTAAATGTCTGATTTCTTAATAATATAAGCTTAAATAAATGTACTTAAAATAGTTAAGAATTTGCAGCCGTAACTGCGAAAAACCATCAAAGAACCGCTTAGGAAAGCCTGCCTTGTTTCACAACATTTATACTAATTGTTTCTGTGTTTGGTACACTCTAAAACAAACGAGTGAATTCAACTAGGTCTGAGTTAATTTTCACACCTCCAGTCTTGAAAATGCACTTCCCCGAAAGGAGTGGATCCTTTGTGTGTTAAACCTCCGGCAGGATCACCCCAATCGAGTGATTTTAACTCAGTTTGAGTTAATATTCGCTCTTTTTCCTGTGTCGAAAATGCACTTCTCCTACTGAGGTGGAATTCACTCTTTTTTTTTTTAAAGAGTGTACCCGCAGAAGTTTACTCCGGCAATAAAACATGTTGTGAAATATTACTCGTACATTTGAGTTAAGTCAGCTTACTCCAAAATATGTGTATCGTTAACCGATACCACAGCAACATTACACAGTTTTTAATAGTGCAGTTTGGGACAAAATATTTTTATATTCAGAGTTAAGATACCAACATACATTTAGATTCTCGTATATTATGAAGTTTTTCTTAAACCAACCCCAATTGATTATTTTACTCCTTTCAACTCATCGGGTCTGTAGAACTGCCGTTTCTGCTTATAGCTGGGAGTAAATTTCAGAAACGGAGGTCTTGGCTGACTACACTCAGTGCCAACCTAACTTGGGTAAAAACAAAGAGTAAAAGGCAAAGGAAAAGCTCGAATGGTACGTTAGTTAGAATCTCCTGTAAGGTAATATTTACATATAAAATGATATGAATACGATTGAAGCAAAATACTCTTTTCATTCTGATAAAACTACCAATACATTCAAGATTCAAATCTGTTAGACATTAAACGAAATTAATGTTTTAAACATGTTTTCTGGATGAATTCACACATAATTTATGGAACTCTTTACATCCGCGGAAGGATTTTCTCCATAGCATATTTCTACATACCCAACTTAGGTTGGCAAGGAGTGTAGATCCCTTGACTAGAAGGTCAGTCTAGACCTCCTTTTTTCAATTTGGTCTTACTATTATATTAACATTGTATTTGTAGAGTACAATCAATATGCTTCCAGCGCTATATTCTCTATGATTTTTTGTTTCTTATGTCATTTAAATTTATCTTTGTTTGTAAAGTATGGTTATAGCATTATTATAGCAATTATTGTAATAGTAATAATGTAATGTGTACCTATAATGTCTTTCGCGGGCAGGTCTCTTCCCTGGATGATCCTGAGGACCAGAGTGGAGGCGTAAAAATCGTATTCGAGGCTGAACTGGATCTGTCCGGCTGGTTCGAGTGGTTCCGACGTGTCCACTTCGTCGTACTCCTCCTGTGCAGAGAAAAAACACACACTCGCTTTAGTACATCTCACTAAAAAACACAGTAGAACTCTATTTATCCGAAGCGGTACTGATTATCCGAATTACAGAAAAAATTCCTTATGTCCTACCTTTTACTGTTCGTCCTTATTGGATGCTATTAATAGTAGTTTTTTTTACCGACGAAACAATTACTAGGCATGACATCTTACAGAGACTAACAGTAAGATATTTTTTGTCTCTAATAGGGCTGCAACAGTGGCGGTCAATCCTTTGCAGACTCGGCACATTCCCCAGAACTGAGAGTCATTTTTTGTGGCGCCATCTAGGCGACTCTCGCTACCAATTTTGAAGCCCAGATTACAATGAATCCGAGCTCTATGTGGATGTTAAAGTATTCCGATATTTAATTTTGCCGAGAGAACCCAGGCCAATTGGCTCACCAGGGATCTTTCACATGCCACATAATCATATGACATGCGTGCCCACAATTTTCCCATTCAGAAAATCCGACAACTCAGCCCAGGCTTGAACCGCGATCTTGGGCTTACGAGGCGGACACCCTTAACATATCAGCCACTGAGCTGCTAACAGTAAGAAATGTGCCAAGTATAAAAGCTTATATGTCGCAAACAAAGTTTAGGAAAGTTGTCATCTGATTGCTCCGCGAGTTTTATATTTCCGCCGATGGTCGTGGTCGTGGCTTCTGTGCAAGGAAACTATGAGTTTAACTATAGTGTAGCGTACACAATTATTTTAGTAATTTTAAGAGGGACTATCAGTCCTATAGACGTAATGCTTCATTTTTCTAATCACAGTTTCTGGTTAAGTATTTTTTTAACGCATGATTTGTTTTGCACAATATATGCAAATAGGAATGAAAGACAATTTAAAAAAGATTTGAAAGAACAATATAAAGCAGTTTTTTAATTATTTACTTTTTTTTTAAACTTCATTTTGAGAATCGTGGCGACATCTGTAGGACAACTTGGCGTAATTGATTAAAAAGTTTTTTTATTAACGTAAATAATTCTCTCATGCATTATCTTTGTATGTTAATACAGAATTTAAATGATGCTTTTACATTTCAAGTACTTTTTATGACAAAAAACTTTATTACAAGCGAGAAACTATGATTTTAAAATGCGATGACACACAAAAATTAAGGTCGCCAAATCTTCACTGAAAACACCAGCTAAATTTTAAGTCGTTCGAATTGTAAACCTAAAACGAAAAAGTGAGAAAAGTGGGCGGAGCTCATTATAATTCCAGTCGAAGAATTTCGCGCGACTTTGAAACTTGATTAAATTTTACTTGTCTATTTTTAACTTCAGTTGCAGTCAGGTTTGATACTACTACACCGCGATTTTGATACGTCAGTGCCTTTTGTTTTGACAAATTGTTTTTATTGATATTGTATGATATTTGCTGTTTTATAAACTCAAAAGTGTAATTCTTGTTCCTAATCAGATTAGTTTAGGTTTGAATTATAGTCGCACTGGACCTACAAGGGGACTATTGGCAACGGGCGTCATATTTTAGAACCACAGTCAAGTGACACCTGTATAGGCACCCAATGCAACCGTTAAGGGCGACATCGTACGCAACGTTGCTTTCTTGATCAGAAAAATTGTTAAACCAATATGTTACCATTCGATTTATATTGTCATTCTTTATATAAAAGACTCGGGTGTCGAACTCGTTACTTGACCGGGGTTCAAAATTACAAGGTCCGCCGCCAATTGCCCTTGTGTAGCTCTAGTTTGACGTTAATTCAAACAAAACAAACTTTGTATAAAATAAATAAGTTATTTTTAGAAAACTAATAACTTTTTTTTTTAAATTTGAAAGAATTTTTTAAGGAAAGGTGTGTAGGGTGTTGACATCGTGGAGATTTCCGTCTATCTGTTTGTCAGAACCACTCTTTCTACTTCCATTCTAACCAACCCCTTGATGCCCGGCTGGTCTAGTGGGTTTGATCGTAGTCCATTGTGCAAAGAGTTTGTAGACTTTACCGGGTGCGGGTTCGATTCCCGCATTCGAACTGGGTGTATTTTCCCTCTCTATTTCAGTAAAAACTATGTGTGTCTGTCTTGCTTGACGAAGGTTTCTAAGCCGGTCTCTGATAAAGCACACTAACCGGAAAGCGATAAGCATAGTTAATCATTTATGCACAAAAAAACTAATTAAAATAAACAACTTTGGTATTTAAAAGTTGGAATTGGAACGAAATAGTGCTTTTGTGTGATTTTTTTCTTGTGTGTATAAATCTTGTGTGGAAGTGTTCATAAGTGGCAGTTACTTGTTCGAATCTACTATTATAATAATATATAATACATAAATAATTGTTTTCATCGTTTGTTCTACAGAATTATAAATTACATCACCACGTTCAATTGAGAAAAGTGTTGTGATTAATAGAAGACGTCCGAAGAAATGTGGAAAGGGCTCAAAAAGTTAAAAAAATGGCTTTCCTGTGTCAATTTGTAGAGAGAGAAGCACTTTCTAAAACAACACAAATTATTTCTATTCTCAGGATTTCCGGAGACGTTTCAATCCCAAGTTTGAATGATGGTGAAATTACATTAGAGCCTCAACTTCCGAACTCAATGTATCAGTGATGGAAGATAAACCAAAGCCCTGTAGTTCTCCAGCTAACAAAGATTGCGATCTCGACCCTTCAAGCGACGAAGATCTTCCTCCACTAAATATTGAACATATTGAAAGTATAAGGGAAAAGTCATATCTCTCAAACAGAGTCATTTGCGATGTAGCTCACGTAATATCTCATTCTATAAAACTGGACGAACATTCTTTTAACTGCATATTTGAAGGCAAGATGGTTCTTCAGAAGGTAGTACAAACAGGATTAATATTTGATTATTATTTTATTTGTAACAAATCCCGTTGCAAATTTACAGCAAAAGTGACGACTGATATAAAGAGAAACGCTCGCTCAACCAACTTGCCGTTTTGGGAGCTCTTGCTACAGGAAGTGGGTATTCACTTGAAGAGCAAAAGTTTAGCATCATGAAACATGTCATATATGGACCAAAACACTTGTGCTTCTTGTAAAAAATCTGCTGGAAAAGTAGCAAAAAAAGTGCAACTAGGGATATGTGACCCCAGTAATTAGTACAAAAAGTAGACAACAGCAGGCCAAGAAATTTTTTCAAAAAATCACGGGAGTCCCAGAAGTAAAAGACTTTGCTCTTACCAAATATTTTGGGGCAATAGAACATAAGATTTGTTTTGAAGGTGCAAGGAAAAAAATACAACGAGCTTGCAATTCAGTTGAAAAATTGAAATTATGGAAATTGCTTTTTAATGACTTGAAATGAATAATATATCCTAAGTTGATATTGACAAAATGAAGCGATTCTTCAACCAACTTTGTTGTCTCTGCAAAATAATAGAATCACCAGTTATGTATTCAAACAAGACTTTACGTTTAAAATTGAATAATTCGTTAATATAAGACTACTTAACGGGTTAAAAATATGTAATAATTTTCTGTGACAAAAATGAAAAATATGTAAATAAACTTTTTATGATGTTAGTTTTGTTATAATGTCAAAGTATTTTGTTATTTTTTATTCATTTTACCAAATATATGGGTGGGGTCATGGTATCCCTAATGAGGGGGTCCATGTATCCCAATGCATTAAAGTTTTAAATAATTGATATTTTACTTATATTGCTGTTAATACTTAGGTAAAATTCTAATATAATATTGTGTAACACTTTATGAAGTAAAAATTGCCTGCATTTGCTCATCCATAAATGATGTTTTTTAAAAGTTATAAGCCAGAAACTGCAAGTGGTTTCAAACATACCTAGTTCCCCCTACGGATATAATAAAACGAGAAATTTGATTTGGGTTCTGTGATGCAGCCAGGACGATGAAAAGCTGTGTTGGGCTGGAACCAACCCTTTAGTACAACTCTCTTGTAGGGTAATGTGATATGGTAATAAAAGGCAAATATGATTTGGTCCCCTTTACGCATTTGACCGGAACTAACTGTCTAAATTTCTAAATTAGTACAGAGTTTCAAAACGCTCACCTCGTAGTTTTGAACAGCGGTTAAGTGACGAGGTTAGAACCTGAGCTAGCACCTAACGCAACCTTCGAGCTACAACCTACGCTACAAATAAACCCGCGCTTGTTTGTATCTTGCTGACCTATTAATGCCTTTAAACAGCTAACGACATATTCATTATGGATTGGGTTTCTACTTTTGCATTGGTAGGCCATTAGTTTTAACAAAGATTGCTATGACAACAATTAAAAGTACGGAACTAGATTTTAAAAAAAGATACTGTTCATATGCCAAAGCTAAGATTGCATTCCGAAGTTTACAGGGATGACTTTAGAGCAGTTCATAGTGGCATCACATCTCGGTAATTATAAATAGAAATAAAATATATTAGTACGTGCAAACCAGAAAAGAAATTGTTTCCTGAAAGATCTTAAGCTTTACAAAATAAGTAAAATTTTAAAAAATAATAATAAAAAAAAGTAAACGAAAGATAAATAACCAAACAATGCACAAATAAATTTCGGGAACATCGTCTCGTCACGCAAAAGAGTACCGGATCCGGTATCCGATAGTCTACCCCTGATTACAATCAAATCTTCCTTATCTTGTGATGAAATCTTGCTGTGCACCACTGCCCAGAAGGAGAAACGCATCCCTTTTTTTAAGTCGCCAGACGTATCATTTGGCGGGAATTGTATGCACCCTCTGCTGAGTCAGAATCAAAATAACGTTGGCTGATAACGCCTCTTAACATACAGAAACATCTGTCAATGAACTGTTTCACGAATTTATGCGATCTCTTTGATATAAGGCCCTACAACTATAACTTTTCACGAACTTCAAAATGTTACATTTGAAGAGTACACGGGAAGAGCCACTTGATTTTTTAGGAGTTTTACCTTATGTGCCTGCTTGGCGGACATTGGCGACGGGAAATCAGTTTTTCTATCGGTTCTTCAATCGCGGTACAAACGTGTTACAGATATCTGGCGTGAATTAGGGTTGCATGAAAATTAAACAAGGCGAGTAACCGATTTCTACACACCAGTTTAGGTGATTCCTCACTATCAACCCCAAGGAGGCTATTAAGGAAAGCCTTCTACGAAAAAAGCGGTTCTTCAAGTGTACTCTTAATTTAATATCAAATTCTCAAGAATTTCGCAAAACATATTGTGTTTATTTCGACTACATGCGTTCTTGATTGTTATTTGTTTGATTGGTTGGTATAGACACATCTATTCGGGTTTGTGTGCTTGGTCAGAGATCCGCTTATAAACCTTCGTCAAGTAAGACAGACGCAACACACACATAAGTGGATCCATCTAAGTTTTAGAGATAGAGGCCATCTAGAGGACCCCCAGAATTGACTTGTCACCCCCAGAGGTATTGATTTGGTATGGGATGGGAATTTTGAAGGCTTTGTGATCACGACGGATTTTACGCGCACTAGTCACCATCAGCAAACACAGGGCTCTTCAGAAGACAGCGGGGCTCGAACACGCAACCGCATGGATGAGAGTCCAAGACCTTACCGAACAGGCTATCCAGGCCCCATAGTTATTTGTTTTTGTTTCCATATTAAATATAACGCTTACGCTTACATAGTTCCAGTTACATGAAAAACCTTTTTGCCAAGTATATACCTACATGCATGCATGTAACAGCGATGACACCAAAACACTTTTATTTTTCACATCGCATATTTACTCATATTTTTATATGTATCTCAAACATTTCATGAATTATGGATTTTAATGTATATTGTAGGGGTTTTTCTGATTTCACATAAAAGTACATTCAAATTTTGATTCGATATTTTATTATCATAATAGAATAGATTATTCATCTTCTTTCGGAAAATGTTATAAATATTTATGTTATTTTAGTTTTCGCAACAAAACAATATTTTTTTGTTAGTTTTATAATATCTAAATGGGCTCAAACGAAGGGATAGGGAACTTTCAAAATAAAAAAAATATTATTTCACATATCGTCGCTTAAGTTCCCACTTGTGCTATCTAACTGTTGTGAAAGGATCGTATTCACTGTAAGGTAACCCTTGGCGCGATTTTTTCGGATTCGGCGATAAATAATTTTGTGTGGCAACCGTCTGACTTCGACTGATTCGAATTCTTTAAGGGGTCATAGGAGTCTTAAAAATGTGCAAAGAAGGTACTACAAAGCATAATTTGATCTTTCATGTAATTTTTTAACTACTCAATATATAAGTATAATTTTTTGATATGTAATTCTACACGATTTATTTAAAATAAAACTAATTTTAAAATGTATGAAACTTCAACCAAAACTAAAATAAATGATATTAAACATAAAGCTATTTGAACACATTGCGATTAGTCTTGCGAGGCAAATTGTGAGGTCAAGATTGAAAAAATTACCAAGAAAATGACTTTACATTGTACAAATATGTACAAACTAGGACTTATACCTAAATTCTCAGCTCAATTTCAATTAGAAATTATTTTAAGAACTTTTTTCTAAAAAAAATTATAAAATGTTTTAAATTTAAATTTTAATTTTTTTAAAAAATAATTTCAAATTAAAATTGAGCTGAGAATTTAGGTATAAGTCTTTGTTTGGACATATTTGTACAAAATAAAGTCATTTACTTGGTCATGTCTTCAATTTTGACCTCACAATTTGCCGCGCAAGCCTAATCACAATGTGTTCAAATAGTTTTATGTTTAATATCATTTATTTTAGTTTTGGCTAAAATTTCATAAATTTTAAAATTTGTTTCATATTAAATAAATCTTGTAGAATTACATATAAAAAAATTATGCTTATATATTGAGTAGTTAAAAAATTACATAAAAGATCAAACTATACTTTGTAGTTCCTTCTTTGCACATTTTTAAGACTCCTATGATCCCTTAAATGAACTAACAAGTTTTTCGGCTCTAAATCGTGTAGCTCTAATGCGACGATATTTCAAACCTATCGTATCATTTCGGTTTGGTTTTTGGCCGACTTTTGGCGCGATTTCGGAAAGTTCGCCAAGAGTTACTCTTCCGTGAATCTTAGCGTTTTGCAAAGTTAGATAGCATATGTGGGAACTTGACTGACGATATCCTCTTCCGACCTGGCGTCCTCATTTGGAAAAAAATTTTAAAACCTCTCCACAACGAATTAACACCTTAATTAGTTAAGAAATTGACCTGGTTCGATAGACGAAGATCCAAATATTAGTTTCCAACCTTTGATAACATGTATCAGTCATTTTTTTCCATAAAAAATTAAGTTGAACGAGGGTTAATACGGTATTAGAGTTCTTAAAAAAATATTTTAATTTGTTTTCAAACTTATCAAAACATGTTTAAGTAGTTAATTTTAAAGGTCTTTTTGCATTGAAAACGATATTAAAATTATCTGTTAACTAGATATAAGGAGGCATTTATAGCACAAAAATGTTTTTGTTTTTTTTTAGCTTAAAGCGTGTCCCTAAGTAGCCACTATACATTTTTTTTTTAAATATTTAGAAAAACATACTTTTTAGCATATATTGTATGAAAAGTATGTTTAGATTGAAAAATTACGTGTAGGATTTTGCTTGGGTCTTAAGAGGGTACGGAAAAATCGTTATAAATGTCAGTTACATGTTTGTCATATTATCACCGACAAATATTGACCGATGAATAATGAACGTTGGACAGATTTTGACAGATTGCCCGAGCACTGATTACCACTTAAGTGTGCTGAGTAGTGGACTTTGAGGGTTTACATAACTTAGGCAAGTAGACTTGATATGTCCCGCCCTTTACGGCTACATTATGAGAAGTTTTCGGTAATTCTATTTGTCGGTGTATGGTAAGAGGGTAATTTCTTCAAAAAAAAATTCTAAACTTTCACTGACATTATCACCGCTATAAAGCTAATATATGCCTTGTAATTTGGTCCGCACATATGCCGGATACTGATGCTACAATCAGACAAAAACAATTGCGTTGACTGTAATTCAAAAAAATGTGTTTTTCCTGTTATTACAAGTAGCAATTTAAAAATCAGCCATATTTCACGAAACTTATAAGTATTGTGTTTGTGTGGATTATCAATATTTTTTAAATCTTTCTTCAATATATGCTTTAGAGTTTAGTACACAAGGGTTAACAGAGTGTTTGCATTGTTAAGTTAAATAGAACTTTAAAGAAATATTTTTTTTATTAATAAGGTTATGAAACGAACATTTTTCATCGTAATTTATCAACAAAGAGGCTGAAAAGCTTAATAAAATCTTTTTGTACGATATAAATTTAAAACACTTGTTCCAAGACAGTTTATAATTAAATCTACTAGGACAACCATAATACTTTTTAACAACCTGTTACAAAATTGACTGAAACCTTAACATCGCTATGAGGACCAAACGACACCTTAAATACTTGGGGAAAATGCCTACGTGAAAAATTACCTTGCGTTTTAAAATTCCCTTTCAAACCCTCACACGGCCGCCCTGGTGGCGCAATCGTTAGGACTCTAGCCTTTGGAGCTGCTAGGGTCGGGTTCAAATCCCAGTCAGGCATGGATGTTAGTGACCGTCAATAAATGTTGTTATTTGTCTATGTGTTATTCCTTTCTTTGTGACTGTTAATATTCTTTCTGTGTCTGCCCCACTTGACGAAAGCTTATAAGCGGTTCTCTGAACAAGCACACAAGCTGGAATATATATGTACCATACCATACCATGACCCTCACACAATATTAAAATACATGAAACCAGCAAAATCTCCATGCAACAAGAAAAGCACCCACCAACCCATCCTTCACCAAAAGGTCCAGGATTCTGTCATTATAGCCGAATGCAGGGGGGGATCCTAATCGGCAAATCGTTTGGCACCGGGCCATGGGGGCAGCGGCCTTGATTTCGATAATGCTCCCCATTATCACTTCGTTCCTTCGCACCTCCTCGCACGACAGCCATTGTAGAGTGGAGTGTTAGTGTAATCGTTCCCGGCTGCCTATTTCTAGCCTCCATTAGGAGCATTTACGAAGCCAACAACGCCTCGTAATTTAGAACCCTGGTCAATTGACGAGGTTGACACCTGAGCGGGCACCCAACGGAGCCTCAAGCCAACGGAACCAACATCGTACGCTGACGCCGTCAGGACTTTGGACTCCACAGATTTAGCGAGCACATATGTCCCAGTGTACTCGGGCCCATCCGTCGCGAGTTGAATTTTCTACTCTTTCCCAGTACAGATCCGCTTTATAGATGACTGGCTGTAGGTGGGATTCGAACCCCCGCATTCCTGAGAAGGCTGAATCCTGAGGCGGATGCCTTTAACCACTCGGCCACGGACGGGCCTTAGAGTGGAGTTTTGGCATCTTTTGTGGTTGTTTGTGTAAGCTGGTTTACGGCTTCGTTCGATGCTCTTTGCCTCCTTATACCAGTCATAAGGCACTGTAAAAATTTTCTCAATAGGGCAGCACTACTGCTAGTGAGTAGAACCATCTAATTTTAGAGACATAGCCAATTATAGTTAAACTCATAGTTTCCTTGCACAGAAGCCACGACCATGGGCGGAGCTATAAAACGCGCGGAGCAATCAGATAAAGTATGGTGTGGTATGGTATGATACATATATATTCCAGCTTGTGTGCTTGTTCAGAGAACCGCTTATAAGCTTTCGTCAAGTGGGACAGACACAGAAAGATATTTTACAGTCACAAATAAATGAATAACACATAGACAAATAACAACATTTATTGACTGTCACAAACATCCATGCCTGACCGGGATTCGAACCCGACCCCAGCAGCTCCAAAGGCTAGTACATTAACCGTTCAGCCACCGGGGCGGCAATCAGATAAAGACAACATATAACGGCTAAAATTCTCTTTTCATTTGATTGCTCTGCTTGTTTTATAGCTCCTACCATGGTCGTGGCTTCTGTCCAAGGAAACTATGAATTCAAAAAAAAAAATGACCCATAGCATTGGTTTGTCATCCCTAGAGGTAATGATTTGGTATGGGAACTTGGAGGAATTTGTGATAACAACGGAATTTAACGTGCACTAGTCGCCATTAAAGTACTAGAGAATCTTCGGCCGGCAGGGCTCGAACTCGCAACCTCAGGGAGACCGTAGACAGACTTTACCAACCAGGCTATCCCCCTGTGTGTTTCTTCTGCATTCCTTTAAACTTATATTCTAACAATCCGTATTATAAAAATAGTATTTTTTGTTTGACAAAAATAAAATAGTATTTTTAGTTTGCTATAAGAAGGAATAATTTCGTTAATAGGATTTTACAATAATTACAAAATTACCTATATTTTATGTTGTTTAAAAGAAGTAAATGTACCAAGCATTTTTATGCAATTAGGAGCATTTGGTTGTATGCACCTAACGTTTAATCGGGTTTCTTTATCATATATAGTTATTCCTTATCATTGTTCAATCATGTCATTATGCATTATCATTGTTAGTTAACAATTCAACTGAAGCGTATTCACATGTGCTTATAAACTTCCTACTTCATTCATCCAGCTTTCATGATCTTATAAATAAATTAAATATTTAATGCTGCATTATTTTTAAAAAAACATTGCATTTATGCAATGTACTTGATTTCTACTGACAATTCAATTTTAAGCAGTAAAAAAAATAATTATGCACTCCTTTAAATAGATTAACAAATATTAAGAAGTTAAAAAAAATATTGAGTAATGTAAGTTAAAAAATAAATTAAAATAAAATCATTTGAATCAAAACTATGTTTTTATTTCAAATTCGGTAAACTAATTTGCTAGTAAACTTTCAACACCACTTTTCCACAAACCTGTAGAATAATATTCTCCAAGTATAAATATACTAATTCCAACATGAAATAAGTCGCTAAAATTGATAACATTCCGAGCAGCTAAATCGTAAAACCCGGGATTTATTTAATCCACTTGCAAATGCTTACAATCCTGTCTGTTTGTTCTTATTTGTTTGTTTAGATAAAGCTAAATATGAATAAGGATTTTGAAGCATACAAATAAAGTAAGTGTTACAGTGTATTTAATTATGGGAAAGGCTTACAAAGTATCCGAATAAATCTAACAGTATACCAATGTGGAATATTCATTTATGCGGAGTAGAAAGTTTTTCTAACAATTTTTATGGAACGCGCTACTTTAGTCATTTATGTATTTACACAGGTTTGTGTTGAGCCAATCATTTTAATGACTAAAATATGATTAAAAAATTAGTTGCATTTAACTAAAAAAATTAGCTATATGTACTAATTTGAATATTCTCTAAAATCCAAATAATGGCTAACATGTAGGGGTTTATAAATTATTGTTTTCCCTAAGAATATTTAATCTATTTTTTTAAAAGTTGAAATTTTCACGTGTATTAAATTAAACTGATGTTTATATTTTAAATCTTAAAATTATGTTTATATTTTCTTGAAGGATATCTTGAATGATTAAAATAAATTTATGTTTATATTTTAAATCTCAAAAATAATAAAACGAATGCTTCAAATGCAACTGAATTATTAAATTATTGTGCTTGCTTACTAAATTTATATATGGAATCAAAAATGTTAATAACATAGAAAAATTTTTATCCAGGAAGAAGAAATCATACTTTATAAAATCAACTTGGTATAATCATTCATCTTAACAATTAAAAGTGAATTAATGAAATGGAATTAAACAATTAATTGGAACAAATTAAAATAAAAATAAATAAATAGAAAGTAAATTTCAGAACTCATCGTAACTTATTTTAAGCTAAATAATTTGAAGGAAATTTACTGTATTCGTTGTAGCTTTTTGAAAAAACTTAAATTTAACCAATCAATTCAATTATAAACAAATACAAGCATTATTATTTCAAAAATATGTCCGTCAATTATTAAACGAAATCCATTTAAGTATGCAATAAAAGTGTTTTAAAGGATTATTTTTCATTTTGTCTGTCAATATAATTTTCCCGACCTCGGAAATAGCAAATAACAGATATTCATTGTTAAACAAAACATTTCAACCTAAAGAATTAAGAAAATTAAATTTGCAATTCAAATACGTTTCCCTGTAAGCGTTTTCATACTAACCTTTTCAAGATTCGATAATTGAATTTTTAATTGTATTTACAAATGCCTGAGAACACAGTTCGACAAAAAAAATGCAAGTGTTTGTCCCGAAGCTACTTTGGCGATTTTTTGTTTCTTTGGTGGTCCAATAATAGAGAAATAACATTTTTAGCCCGAGTTTAATAGGGGGATTCATCGGAGATCAAAAAACTGATTTTTTAACGTTTTTTTTCATAAAAAACGCCTTTTTTGACGTTTTTTTGGCTACAAACAACCTGCAACTGGTTCTTACCTCTATATGGGTGTTAAGTGAGTACCGGTAGGCCATTTTGGAACTCTAACACCGCTCCAAAACTGTCCAAATTAGCGATTACTGGCCCAAAACGCCATTTTTTAAGGTTATTTCATGTTTTTTTAGAGTGGCTACTTATTGGCTACAAACAACCAGTAAACCTTCCTGCAACTGGTTCAATTACCTCTATGGGTGTTAAGTGAGTAACGATGGGCCATTTTGGAACTCAAACACCGCTCCAAAACTGTCTAAATTAGCGATTTCTGGCCCAAAACGCCCTTTTTTATGTTATTTCATGTTTTTTCGCGTATGGAGCTATAATTACGTATCTGGATCTGCTTTCGTGATAAATAAAATTAAATTATGAACAAAAAAATAAAATGAAAACATTTATACACTATATAAGAGCCCGAGCATTGTCAGAATAGGCAATTTACTTGGCCAAAAGTGCTATCTTTCGCTAGTGTTTCACGTTTTATCGCGTATATTTGGCTTCGCACTAAATGAAAAGGTAGTGGGACAGAATCCCGCGGCCGAAATCTCGCATCCCATAAGCTCGCATCCCATAATCTCGCAAGACAGAATCTCGCAGGGACAGAATCTCGCATCCCATAATCTCGCATGGCCAAAATCTCGCGGGACAAAATCCCGCATGGACAAAATCTCGCGGGACATAATCTCGCATTTCTTAAAAAGTGCAGGATTTGTAGGTTGTGTTTAAGATATTTTGTTTGAATTTGAAAGTTAATTAGTTTTGGTACAGGTGTTGTTATAATTTTGTATTGCGTACATTTCAAATCAAGGAATTGATTAGCAGTTATGATTGTGTATTTAAGATTGAAAAAAAAAATAGCTATCGAAAAATTAAGTTGCATTTGATGTGTATGTATCGATAGCTGTTTTTATTCATTTATTTAATCTTGGTAAAGAAATAAAATATTTCTTAAACTTATGAATAATTTTGAAATGGGGAAGAGCGGTGATAGTAATGCTATATTACGTAATTAACGAATTAACTAGTAGTTGTGAACGTATAAATAAGATAAAAAAAATTAATTATTGGATAATTAAGTTAAATTTTTTTATGAATTCGTTTTATTTTTTATTAATTTATTCAGTCTAGATAAAAGGTAAAATAAATATTTAATAAATTTTGCGATAGTGAATAGTGATGGTAGAGTGATATAATTCTGTTGGATTACGCACTTAACGAATTGGTGTAAAATAGCAATTGTGATTAAGATTAAATTGATTCACTAAATCAAATCTTATTTATATGAATTCATAATTGCATTTATTATTTTTTAGTCTTGCTAAAAAGGTAAAATACAATAATATTTTGCTTTCTATTTTTTCTTTGTTTTACAACTTTTATTATGAGTTTTGTGTAAGTATGTTTAGGAATTATTTGAAAGAGCAAAATAATACTACATAAAACAACTTCGTTATTCATAAATGATTTGTAATTAATAATCTATTTACTTTTCTCGTTAAAATTTTACTGATTGAAGACTTTTTTGTTTTAAAAAGAAGTTTTTGATTTCACCCTCTTAAAGTAGGGAAAGTCGGGGTACAATGGACAACGGGGTAAAATCCACCACGCCCTATTATTTATTTTATTTATTTGTTTCATATTGAGGTACAGCTGTGGAAATAAAAAAGTACCCACTTGAGGTTATTTCCTCCGTTATTCATCCTAAAGAATCGGACCTTTTTGACATTGTGAACAATTAACATTCTGAGTTAATTGCATGACACAAAATTTGCATAAGGGGCCATCTTCATATTAAAAATGTTACTAACTTTAAAATTTCCAATAGCAACACCCGTTTTGGAATCCATATTTCAAATCTCTGACCTATGTTAATACGAAATGCCAAATTTTGTTACTTTTTATGCATTATTAGAGGAGTTAGAGACGTGCAAAGTTTAGGTCCCATAATGTTAAATGAGTTGCACATAAAAAACTATCCCGATCTATAAATAATTAAGATAATGAAACGAATTTTTTACTGAAAAGAAATTATAATAACCCAAACAAAATGCATTCAATATTGGGGTATTTAAAACAGTTTTTATATTGTTAAATAATTATTATATTGATGTTTTAAAAAAATATGAATGAAAACCCCTTAATATTTTTAAAGAAATAAATTTAAGACAAGAAGTTTAAGCGAAATCCCAATTTTTAAAAATATTCATTTATAATTTGCTGAGTAAATCACAAAATACTTTATAATTACCCATTAGGGGACTGTGTATAAGATTACGTGTGTAATTGATAAATAAAGACAACTTTGCATGCATGCTTGCTTGTCATTTTAGAGATGGACCCCAAAAGGTCCACAAGTGATTCGATTGAATAACTCGTCAAATATTCATCCAAATGTAACAAAAACTTAGATTTAAAGGTTTTCAAGAGTGCTTAACATTTCTAAGTTATTAAAATTGGGTGTTGCTATTGGAAATTTCAAAGATCGTATTATTTTTAATATGAAGACGGCCCCTTATGCAAATTTTGTATCGTGCAATTAACTCAGAATGTTAATTGTACACAATCTTAAAAAGGTCCGATTCTATAGGGTGACTAACGGAAGAAATAACCTCAAGTGGGTACTTTTTTATTTCCACAGCTGTACATAGGAGGCAGCAGAGCATTGATTATCATAAACTTGCAAAAGTGTTTTTATCTGAAAATTTAGTCATTTTATTCTTGAAAGTTCATTTGTGCAGGCAGGCAAAAGTAAATATTTACACCAAAGTATTTATTCTTTTTTTTTCTTTCAAGAATTGTGATTTGGAAGATTTTACTTGACGCATTAAAAAGATAAGATCATATATTGTTTTAGTTAATAAATAAAATTTAATTAAGTGGAACAGTTTAATTTGGGTTAATTAGTGTTCGAGACAATGGTTCATTAGAACCTGGGGTACAATTTTCCACCAGAACCTGGGATACAATGGACCATGGTCCATTGTATCCCAGTTCTGTTTATCATATACTTTTCTAAATTGACAGTATGTGTGGAATAAAAACTTAATAAATTATTTTACTTTGAGTGAGTGAGTAAATCGGTGTTTAAGGTAATTTACATATTTGGAGTGCTGTCAATGCATTAGGCTAAGAAATTAAAAAAAAATCCTAATTAGACTTCAAAACAGAGTAAAAGAAGTATTTTATTTGAACTTTCTTTTTATTTAGCTTTTAAAATTAAATATTTAATTATTTTTGAATTATTTGAATTCAATTTTTACAAATTGACAACTATAATGAAATAGTTCATTAAAGAGATAATGAAATAGTTCATTAAAGATTTTTTTATTTTTTAAAATATCTGTTTAATAAGAAAAAAAATTCCCGAAGCTTCAACAATTCAAACTGATACACCGGTGAAAAGAATAGAAGAAGAAGCTAAAATCAAGGAAGAGAAAATATTTAAACCAAAAACTGCTGCTTTGATTAGAGCTAAAAACAAATTTTAAATTTTTTTAGCTTCGAGTACAAAGAAAAATGATGAAATCGAGGATTAAAGAAATTCTTATTAAAAAAATAGCCCTCGTGTAGCTCTAGTGCGACGATAATTCAAAAAAAAACCATATTAAAAAAGTAAATGCAAATTTTTTTTAATGTAGCATAAAGCCTAATGTTTAGGTATATGCATGCATATTTTCAAATTAAAAGAAATATTAGTTTGAAAGTTAGCACTGAAAATTCACAAAAGTGGTCCATTGTACCCCAGACTCCCCTACATTTTACCATCTTTTCTTTTTTCCATATTCCTCAGAAACAAAGAATGGTTCAGTAGAAGGAATTAAGAAAAGTATACAATTATTGCTTTATTTGTTTATTTTAATTATGTCCAAAAACAATGCTATTTTTCTACAGTCCACATTTGAGAAACATTTTTTTAATATAAGAAATTTCTATATTTTTCGATTTTTCGGAAAGTACCTCATATTTCAATTAAGTGTTAATTTCAGAAAAAAAAAGACTTTATTGTAACGTCTTTTGTGTTTCGCTTATTATAACATTCCCAGATATTCAGCTCCTTGCTTGTGTGAGAATTGAAACTGCCTAGTGATTTGTTTTTGGAAGGGCGTGTCCAAGCGTTACTTCAGCTAGGGATGTCAACGTACATAATTTATGGCCCTACAGTGCAATTGTTAACAGCAGGTAAAGCGAAAGAAGCTTCCTATTGTTAACTCGGACAATTCGTATGGAGGGGTCTTTCGAAATAACCCTTTTAACAGAAAAGGGTAGGGAGGGAAAGGGGTTGGAAGACTTACAGCTGATAATTTGTACCTCAAAGCTTAATTATTTCATTGGTGTTTATTAAAAAATTTAGGAGCTAAATAATTAAAAATATTTTCTAAAGATTTCTTTATTAAATTTAGGAATTATGTAAATTTCTTGGGGTCTTCTTGGAGAGATTATGTCCTTAAATTCACAAATATCTTTATTGCGACGCAAATAAAGAGAAATACGGAATAAGTAATCATAACTGAAAGGTAGAAGATTAATTTTTCTAAAAATAAAAGGTGAATTACATTGAGAATTTAAAATTTTAAAACATTTATTTTGAATTGAAAACAAAGAATTAAGATTCGACTTATATTCTACACCCCATATTATAACGACATAATTTAATGTTAGAGTAAAACCATGAATAATATAAAGTTATTTAGAAATTTTTATCAACTTTATTTTTAAGTTGTTAGAATTTTACTAATATAGAACGCAGTTTGTTAAATAATTCATTGACATGACATTTCCATTTCAAATTGGAATCGATGTGCAGGCCCAAATATTTTGTACATGATACAGATTCTAGGATATAACAGTTACAACTCAAGCCAAGCCATTGGTAATATGTATTAGATTTACATAACGAAGAGTGGAATTTGAAGTTCAAATCGAACCTAGTACGTATTAATTATTTAACCTAGCACTTTTCGATAATAATTAGATATCTTTCAATTTGTAAAGGAAAATTGTTAGCATCTGCACAAGAATAAAGCAAAACTGAGTCATCATCATTCATAAATATCCAAATATTCACCAGAGAAAGATTTCGTTAATTTAAATTCTGGGTAAATACCACCACATAAAGCAGGAATTTTTTTTTTGTATAAAACTAATTAAGATTTTGTATTTCCTTTAAATATAAAAACTTTTTTTATATAAACTTGTTTATGAAAGCTACATAAATGCTAAAAAAATATAGTTATCTATCAGAACAAAAATCTTTAAATAAATGTAAAAAACGCTGATCATATGGGTCTAACAAAAAAGAGCAAAAAATTCATTATCATGTAATTTAGGTAGGTTTCTTTTGATATTTTAAGTAATTCGCTAGTTTGTACATCTAAAAGTATTTGTTGCCAATTGACAACAATTAGCCATTTAATCGTTAAATGGTCCTCTTACCAAAGACATTCAAATTGAAAAGCTGTATCCCAAAATTGTTCTTTAAATACCTGTATAAGAATGCGTGTTAATATTAAAATAACGTCAAAATAAAAAAAAATCCCTCCCGTCAATGTGGGTAACTATTTCCAAAATCAGGGGCGAACCCAGGATCTGATGAGAATAAGTAACATTAGGGGCCCCTACCTTCTTTATTTTGGATGGGCCAGTTCTTTAGTGAATTTGCTCTTGACCCCCTCCCCCTTCTTTTTAACTCATATGCTATTCTTATTTAATCAATTTCGGAATGATAATTGTCAATTTTTTATTAATTTAAATTTCTAAATAAAATTTTATAAAAGGTATTCATTCTATGCAACTTTAATTATGAACTAGATGCATAATTACTAATTAATTATTAGCAACTAAATAATTACTAGTTAAATTATTACTAATTAAACGAATTACCTTACATTTATTTGAACTTAATTTAAAACAAAATTTTAAAGGTACGTATTAATTTGGTTTTTTAATAAAGCAAAGGAACGAAAGCAAAGGAATTTCTGTCTACTAAAGATTGATGAAACACTTTCGCCGCCAAAGATTTTTGTTGTCAACGGAATGAGTGTACTAAAATATGTAATTCGTAGTATACACTGTTTAATAAACCAGAAGGTAACTGCAATCACGGCAAAAAGAATAGAAAAATTACTTTTAAAAATTGGCATTAAGTACGCTTTTAAGAAAAATAGAAGAGATGTTCAATTAAAAATATGAGATAATTCATAGAGCTCTAAATATATCTCTAAAACAAATGGCAATTACATTGATCAATAATATATTACTTAATAAGTAATACTTGAAGTTTAAGTGACTCTTTTACAATTTACATTAAGTTATGAAATTTAAGAATACTAACTTACTAATAATGAAATTTAAGAATTATACATGTGCAGAATTTTCATTCATCAATTTTAAAATAAATCATTGAAAAAAGTTGAAGAGGGATTGTCAGTCTCATAGAGCTAAATGTATTAGTTTTGCAATCACAGTTTCCGCGGAAGTATTTCTTTGCCATGTTAGCCCATTTTCCCCAGGTATGGGAATCAACATAACATCGAAATGAAACACAATTAAAACGAAAATTTTATCTAGTTATATTCTGATTAAAGCACCTTTGTTTTCATGTGTTTTTAATGAGGTGCTTCAATATTTTGTACTACACAAAGCTGCTTAAAAGTTATGAAAATTTATCGATATTGGGTAATGTAAAAAATATGAAATAACTAGCAGTATGGTCCCGCCTTGCTGGGAACCCGTTAACTTAATGGAAAATGGGTGTCGTAAAGAATATTGAAAAGTTGTTCTCTGCTTCAATAAGATTGACTACCTGAAATTTAGCAAAACCAGTGGTTTGTCAGATTCGAACATTAATGTAGAAGAACTTGAGGATACAAAATGTTTGCACTCCTTCCGTCATTCTGATAACATATTTGGCGCAAAAATGAAGATTCAACAGTCTTTGATAGTTTGGTACAGCTCTAGAACACGATGACTTGGTAACAGCCAGAAAAAAAAACCCCAAAAAAAACTCTCAGGTCAGTGGCACATTTTTGGTAATAATTTGGCGAGAAAATATAGATATAGCTACAAACCCTGACATTTTCAGGTCAATCACGATGATCTTGGAGAAACCAACCAGATTAATTATTTAAACAAAATAAATTTTACCCGGCGCTTTTTTAGGTAACATTTTAGCAAGTTTGGCAATGCATTTAGCGAAAAAATGAAGACATTAAATAATCATAAACAGACCTACCGCGATATCCTTGAATAAATTATTTTTTAAATAAATAATGTAGTTTCTAAATATAATGGCAAAAGAATAAAATAAACATTTCAAATTTGAATTATTTTGAGCTTAATTTAATTTCTTAAGCCAATGACAACGCGAAAGAAAAAAAGCTATCGGATTTGAGCGAAAGTGGTGTATTTTTTTCCAGTTATTTCGAATTTTCTCTAAAAATAGAACAAATATGAAAAAACTAAGCCTCAGGTGCACACGTAGGTATTAAAAGGAATCTATATTAAAAATTTCGAATTTTTTAGAGCATTCTAAGTAGGTGTTTTGCGATCCACAGACATACATACACACAGACTCTTTCTTTTATTATTATAGATAATAATCTCTTTCACCTCCCCTTTTGAATTATTTTCCTAACAATGGTAATTTTGAGGGGGTAATAAGACTTTATTGTTATTCATTAACATTATTATAAAAATTCTTTCCTTCATTCTTAAATACAAATCGATAGTATTTTCTGTTCACTTAATTTTAGAACACTATACTCTATCTATGATATTTTAGAGAATATGAGAATGACGGACTGACAGGTAATGACAAGCAATTTATCTTTTAACAATAGGGAATGACAGGTATTTTTTATATTAATAACTATTAATGCATATGACTATTACTGAAAATAATTCCAACTAAGATATATTCGCAATTTCTTACAAAATCACTTATTAGTTGTTAAGTTTATTTATAAAGAGAAGCAACCTTTAATTGAACTTCTTCGACTTTTATTTCGATTGGCATTTAAATGAGGTTCTGATAATATTATTTAGCCAATTGATGACAAGTGGCAAAAAATAAATTGCCAAGCGAAAAAAAGCTTTCTTGACTTAAAATTAAGAGGCAGTTAGTGATTTTGCTAAAGCTTTTGTAATGCATGCTAATGAAAATTAGCAAGCAGAAAATTAAAAATCACACTTTCAATTATTATACAAGTGATTTTATCTATGGAGTTTTTTTTTATATTTTAATGAGAAATTTGGTTTTTGTCTATATTTTTTGGTTTTGACACTATAATGCAACAAACGAGGAATCGAAAGATGACGAAAGCCCGAGTTAAGTTCTACGAATTTGACGTAAACAGAACTGAACGTTAAAGACATGGAATTGTTGTTGAAAAACTGATACACTTTCCAAAGAGAAGGGCCGAAGACAAAGTAGTACTTGAAACTCAACCTCTCCTACTGTCGAGTTACAATTGTCGGAGTTTACAAAAAGAAGCTTCTTTTCTCCGGTTTCTTCTGTAAATACGTTGTAGTCATTGTGCTTGGTCGAAATAACCTGTTATAGTATGCCCGGTGATGCCTATATTGTGTTTGGTATATTCAGCAAACAAAGCCTTTCAGCATATGTCTTCTCGGACACTCCCTTCTAAAAATAAATCACTCAGGTAAACTAGAATAGTGTTATTTCTTTGTACAACTTTTCGTGGAGGAGAAAGTGACTGGAGTGTTATAGATTATAGAGAAGCAATTATCATCAGATTATCAACAAAACAGTATAATTATTTAAAGCAAATAGTTATACCGTTATAATGAAGTTATATTGGTTGTTCTATTGTCTAAGTATGCTTATCTTTTGGAAGGCATTTCCTAGTTATGACGGATCAAACACTAGATAGTTGTTGAAGAAAAAAGAAAGTTGAGAATTAAGAAATGCATCAATTAACCACACCTCTTAGCAAAAACAATATGTGACTTTTAATGTAAAATAAAAACGTAAAAATATATTAAATGTGATTACCTAAAAACCTCTTTTAATCGGTAATTAAGATAATGTAACTGTTTTTATGATGGTTTAGTTTTATTAAAGGAATAACTATAAAGTTATTAAAAAAATTCGACATTAATACTTTAAAATCATAAGCGAATTAATAAATTACTTAATAATGCAAGCTAAGAGTATTTCGACTAAAGTTTGGAAATCAAACTAAATCAACTAAAGTTTGGTTATTCATTTACTGGAAATTCGCTAAATGGTGTAAACAATACCGGTCTACCGAAAAAATATTTAAAAAAAATCTGGTTGGGATAGGGTTTGAATTAATGATAAACAAGGGACTTATATGCATATATATGTACTAATATTGACTGGAATGATAAATGTATTAACAAGTTGCACATTCCATGTCTATCAAGAAGTTCTAATAAATCTTAGCTAATTGTGTTTTTAAGGTCTAAAACCTATTTCGCTTTCTTGATGTTTTAATATTTGTCAGATGTTAAAGATACTAGACAAAAATAAGTCAATTTTTAGATTAAAAAAATAAACTGTTAATTACCAAAAGTTGTCGGTGTATATCGAACACCAAATTCCGTGATGTATAAGTTCACCGGCAATCTAGTACTCAATTTCAATCTTCTTTACACAGCAAGAAGAAGTTAACAATTTCAAAATGGCTAATAAGTTAGCTACAGTTCCTACTTTATAAATAAGAAATATTTTATTTCACCTTTTACTATGACAGGATAAATTAATGAAAACAATTATAAATTAGTAAAAATATGTAACTTTCATTCAATAACTTGATTTCCAAATCTTAATTACAATTTCTGATCTACTATAATCAATTCCTTAATTTGTTAAGTACGCAATACAGCAATACTTTACCGCTCATCATCTCAAACTTATTCAGAAATTTAAGACATATGGTATTTTACTTTTTACCAAGACTGAAAAAAATAAAAACAATTATGAATTCATAAAAGTATTATTTAACTCAATGATTCAATAACTTTCAATTTAATCTTAATCACAACTACTATTTAATTCCTTAATTAGCATAGTACGTAATACAACAATACTATATCACCCTACCATCACTATGGCCAAATTCGGAAATTTAATACACTGTTTAAAAACAATTAGGGGAGCACTTTGCGTACTTTTGTTTACCCCCGTCCAGTTAAAACTTCTTACTTTTTATTATAAATATCTAAAATTTATGAAATAGATTCCTTATGCATCCAGATTAAAATGGTAAAAAGCAGGAAACAAATATGAATTTTTTTACTAAAATTTAAGGGGCTAAAAATTAGAATCATAACTTTTGAATAAATTATAACAATAATTATTTTCAAAATTTTAATTGTAAAAAAAGATTAAACCAAATTTTAGACTTCTAAGAATGCAAGCGTGAAGAATTTAGGGTCAATTTATTTCATAAGAGTTTTTCGGTAGTGAATTTTATTATACAATGTTTTTCATGTTTTCATTCAATTAAAACACACATTCTTTATTTCTTTAAAAGACATGATTCCTCCATCTAACGATAAATAAGTAAGAGTTCAGCTTAGTGAGCAAAAAAATCGGAAGCTGATGATACCAAATGGAATCATTGGGGGCGAAATGGTTTAAACCATGCATTCCCCTAATTATTTTGAGCAGTGTAAATATATTTTTTTTATTTAATCTGTACTAAATAAATTAATAAAAACATTGCTTACGTTACTGAATAAGATAATAAAAATATTAACATTAATTCATAACAAAATCAAATGGAACTTAATTATTCAATAATTTTTTAAGAAAATCTTATTTATACGTTCACAACTATACTGCTAATTGATTCCTTAAATACATATAACTATCCTATATCACCATACCTTCACCATCTCAAAATTATTCATAAATTTGAGAAATATTTTATTTCACCCTTTACCAAGACTAAATAAATGAATAAAAACAGGGATACATACAAATCAAATGTAATTTAATTTTTCGATGGCTACTTTTTTTTCAATCTTAAATACACAATCATAACTGCTAAGCAATTCCTTGATATGAAATGTACGTTATACAAATTTATAGCAACACCAATACCAAAACTAATTAACTTTCAAAATCAAAAATATATCTTAAACATAACTCACAAATCCTGCACTTTTTATTAAATGCGAGATTCTGTCCCGCGAGATTTTGTCCATGCGAGATTATGGGATGCGAGATTCTGTCCCTGCGAGATTCTGTCCCGCGAGATTTTGGGATGCGAGCTTATGGGATGCGAGATTTCGGCCGCGGGATTTCGTACCCAAACCAAATGAAAATATACCAATGTCTGTCTGTAGCTACTCAGTGAACACCGACTGACTTTTCTGACACTTCTGCAATACATAAGCATCGCACATTTGGTTAAAATAGGTGATTTTCTAGCCAATAGTTGCATGTTTCGTTTTAGCCGACAGTCATTGTGCGGGCAAAAAGAGTTGAGGGTGTGGGCACTTTAGTCATTGACTGTATGTATCTAACACAAGGAAATCTGGTACGTGTTATTGAGAGAAAGAAATTACTGTTTAAGGGGGCCTTTTATTTTATTCTTATTTTATTGTGGAGTATCTACATTTATACCCACATTCAGCACATGCACTGTTAAAAAAAACCTGAATTTTACGTGCATATTTCGGTGATTATTTTCGGGAATGTACGGAAAGATTGCGTTTCTTTAACAAACAGACGATTTGTCTGAAATAAACAGCTTGTTTCCGTTTTCCTTAAACGCTTGACAAGCGAAAACGGAAAAACACCGTATTTCTGCGTGCAGAATTTGACTTAAGACCCGTATGAACGTAAATTCTCCATATAACCTCGCACCCAACAGCTTTTAGCCTCGACACTTCCGCCACCAAGTTTATTTTTGTTTTGTTTTGACCACATCTAAAGCAAGAAAGATAAATATACAGGTATGTTCATTTCTTTTAATAAAATAAGATTTTATTTAAAGAATCCAGTTATTGTCTCTTTCTTTTCTATTTCTGCAATCGGTAATATAGTCCTATAATTCACCGTGGCGTAATTCCTGTAATTGATAACTCCCTTTGTTTACCAACACGCGCAACTAAGTAAATTCAATTTAAATGTTTAAAGAAGCCATCAAACATATGAAATAAACAATGTTTATCAACAAACACGTGCACATTAGTAAAATAAATAATGAAATGATTTGAATTTATTACATTTAAATTCGATTGAAAAGCAATAGCCCTCGTGTAGCTCTAGTTCGACGATAATTCAAAACGTAACCTAACCTCGATTGAAAAGCACGGTTACGCTATCGCTATCAGCATCGTTTATTTTAAAGCTATGCTAGTATACGCAAAGTAAACTTTCTCTTTAATAAATAATAATCTTTTGTTGATTTTAATGAATCAATGTGTGATTATGTATGTCTGCAGATCACCTGCTTTGATTCGATTCAGAAGTTACATACGCTATTGCCAATGCTCTTTGTTTTGAAAAGTCTGCACTATGAAAAAACACAATTTCCAATTAAATGCAAACTTTCTAAGGAATTCAAAATTTAGCAATTGCAAGTGTACGCAGAACGCTATTTTAGTGTTTATTCAGAACTAATTGCTAGGTGATATCTCATTTTCGGTAGGGGATTGGGAGTCCAGTCGGTTAAGCACTCGCCTAGCATGCGAAAGGTCCCAGGTTCGGGTCCGTTCATCGCCAAAAGAGCTGCCGACCTATAAACGGCCCGTGCAGCCAAAAATGTCCGACGAATAGGAAGTGCACGTTAAATATCCTTCAAAGTCTGAACACTGCGTACGATGTCGCCCTTAACGGTTGCGTTGCGTGCCTATTCAGGTGTTGGCTCGTCACTTGACTGTGGTTCTAAAATATGACGCCTGTCGCCAATAGCCCTCTTGCAACTCTACTGCGACGATAATTCAAACCTAACCTAGCCTTATTTTCGGTTCACCGTCTACCTGTCGGTGATATTAAAAAGGAATGGTTATTAGCTTTTACTAGAATACTAATTATATAAAATTGTATTTTATTACTATATAAATAGTATTAAATTACATTAAAATTATTATTCAATATTAAATACTATTATAAAATTGCATTTTTAAAAAAGCGTTTTTAACTCTAATATTAAATACGGTGCAGATACTATGGAAAACTTGCTCGGGAAAAAGCCTAAATTTGACAAATTGCTTAATTTTAGAATTCTTAAGATGTCTGGTTAACGCCTGATTACCAGTTGCTTTTTTACATTAGATCTATTCATTCATAATTGAATTTATATATATTAATCTATCATTTTTTTAGGTGCTTGTTTATCATAAATCTCCAAAGAGGGTCGACAGTTCAGAAAAAGAGGAAAACTAAATATGTAGTTCCTGCACAAATTGTTAAATTAGTTGAGGATTTGAAAAACCATAAGAGTCTTTTTCAATTATGAAAGAAAAATAAAACATGATTATATTCTGTAATTCTTTTGTTATTCACATCTTGTTATTTATTGTTTTTGACTACAAAGGTTACTCTTAAAGAGTCTCTCTGTTAAGGGGTGTTCAACCCCTAAGACACCCGACTCATTATCCCCTACCCATGATTTTGCCCTGGATATGCTAACTGTAAAGTACAATACCATTTAGCCACAGAACAATACTAAATATATACATTATAAAAATATGACAGAAAAGTTATCAAAATTAGTAAAATTATTAAAATTTTTCTGCCATATTAAAATTGTTTTAAATATATAAAGAGTGGTAATTTTTAAATATCAAAAATGTGAACAATGTCCTTTTTATTCAGATTATATACCAAATATGGTTAAAAATATCAAAGGATTAGAATGTATTAGTTTTGAATAGATTTAAGGTTAAAGTATGAAGGCATTATTTGCTTATGTTTTATATAGCAAACTGGATGCATGTTTAAATTTCCCTGTGCTTATATTTATAACACCATATACAAATGGATATATTTAGAATGATTGATAATTAAATAGTATATAGAAGCAAAATTGGCAAGAAAAAAAGCAAAAATGTCTTGGAATTAACTGGAAAATACTATGTAAGTTTTCTGAATTTAAGAGAGAAATGCCAAATAGAAATTCATGAAATTAACAGGAAGCAGCTAAATGAAAAATTCTGAAATTAACAGAAAAAATCTAAAATGGAAAATCCTGAAATTAACGGAGAAATTCCGAAAAGGAAGATCCTGAAATTAACGGAGAAATTCCGAAATGGAAGATCCTGAAATTAACGGAGAAATTCCAAAATGGAAGACCCTGAAATTAACGGAAAAATCCCGGCAACTTGCTGCCAGTAGTTTTTTCGTTAATTCAAGGATTTTTTTTTAACAGTGTGCTTATGTATTGCGGAAGTGTCAGAAAAGTCAGTCGGTGTTCACTGAGTAGCTACAGACAGACATCGGTATATTTTCATTTAGTGCGAAGCCAAATATACGCGATAAAACGTGAAATACTAGCGAAAAAATAGAGCTTTTGGCCAAGTAAATTGCCTATTCTGACAATGCTCGGGCTCTTATATAGCGTATAAATGTTTTCGTTTTATTTTTTGTTCATTATTTAATTTTATTTATCTCGAAAGCAGATCCAGATGCGTAATTATAGCTCCATACGCGAAAAAACATGAAATAACATCAAAAAAGGGCGTTAAAAATTAGTTTTTTGATCTCTAACGAATCCCCCTACACTGTTAGAAAAAAATCCCTGAATTAACGGAAAAACTACTGGCAGCAAGTTGCCGGGATTTTTCCGTTAATTTCAGAATATTCCGTTTTGGAATTTTTCCGTTACTTTCAGGAACTTCAATTTCGGAATTTCGCCGTTTATTTCAGGGTCTTCCATTTTGGAATTTCTCCGTTAATTTCGGGATCTTCCATTTCGGAATTTCTCCGTTAGTTTCAGGATCTTCCATTTCGGAATTTCTCCGTTAATTTCAGGATCTTCAATTTCGGAATTTCTCCGTTAATTTCAGGATTTTCCATTTTAGATTTTTTTCTGTTAATTTCATGAATTTTCATTTAGATGTTTCCTGTTAATTTCATGAATTTCTAATTGGCTTTTCTCTCTTAAATACAGAAAACTTACAAAGTATTTTCTAGTTAATTCCAAGACATTTTTGCTTTTTTTCTTGTCAATTTTGTTTCTATATACTATTTAACCATCAATCATTCTAAATATATCCATTTATATATGGTGTTATAAATATAATCATAGGGAAATTTAAATATGCATCCTGTTTGTTATATAAAACGTAAGTATATAATGTCTTCATACTTTAAACTTAAATCTAGTCAAAACTAATACATTCTAATCCTTTGATAATTTTTACCCATATTTGGTATATTATCTGAATAAAAAGGGCATTGTTCACATTCTTGAAATTTAAAAATTACCGCTCTTCATATATTTAAAACAATTTTAATATGGCAGAAAAATTTTAAGAACTTTTCTAATTTTGATAATTTTTCTGTCATATTTTTTTACAATGCATATATTTAGAATTGTTCTGCGGTTAAATGGAATTGTACTTTACAGGTAGCATATCCAGGGCAAAATCATGGGTAGGGGATAATGAGTCGGGTGTCTTAGGGGTAGAACACCTCTTAACAGAGAGACTCTTTAAGACAGTAACCTTTGTAGTCAAAAACAATAAATTTTTAAGTGTCTGCATTTGTGCAATGCATACATGAACTTGTACAGTAGCTGATAGTAAAAAAACAACAAAAGTTTTTAGTATATGAGGACGAGAGTTATTATCCCCCCCCCCCCCTGGATACACCACTGATACAATTTAACAATATGTGAATAACAAAAGAATTGCAGAATATAATCATGTTTTATTTTCTTTCATAATTGAAAAAGACTGTTATGGTATTTCAAATCCTCAACTGATTAAAAAAATTGTACAGGAACTACAGATTTAATTTTCTTCTTTTTCTGAACTTTCGACCCTCTTTGGAGATTTATGATAAACAAGCACCTAAAAAAATAATATATTAATACTATATACAAATTCAATTTTGAATAAATAGATCTAATGTAAAGAAGCAAGTGGTAATCAGGCGTTAATCAAACAAAATCTTCTTAAGCCTTCTAAAATTAAAAAAATTGTCAAATATAGGCTTTTTTTCGAGCAAGTCTTCCATAGTATCTGCACCGTAATAATTTAATATCAGAGTTAAATACGCTTTTTCCCTTTTTGTGAAGAAGGGGAGGGGGAAGACAAGGCATGAATCTCAGAGTACCTTTAATGAATTGATTTATCCATATCTTACAATACAGTTGAGAATTGGAACTTTGAAAATATTTTTTAATAGGTGGGGCGTATAAACAGAACAGAAGTGTTCTTGAATAATGTATATCAAAATTTAAAATACAATTTTATAATAGTATTTAGTAATAAAATACAATTTTATAATAGTATTTAGTAATAAAACGCAATCTTATAATTAGTATTCTAGTAAAAGCTAGTAACTATTGCTGTAGTTGTAGACGGTGGGCCGAAAATGAGATATCACTTAGCAGCTATATCTAAATGAACACTAAAATAGCGTTCTGCGGATACTTGCAATTCCTAAATTTTGAATTCGTTAGAAAATTTGCATTTAATTGGAAATTGTGTTTTTCTTAGTGCAGATTTTTCAAAACAAAGAGCATTGACAATAGTGTATGTAACATCTGAATCGCATCAAAGCATGTGATCTGCATACATCCGTAATCACTAATTGATTCGCTAAATTCAAAAAAAGAGTATTATATATTAAAGAGAAAGTTTACGTTATATATACTTGCATAGTTTTTAAAATAAACCATGCTGTGCTGATAGCGATAGCGTAACCGTGCTTTTCAATCGAGGTTAGGTTTTGAATATCGTCGCACTAGAGCTACACGTAGGCAATTGCTTTTCAATCGAATTTAAATGTAATAATTTCAAATCATTTCATTATTATTTTTTAATAATGTGCACTTGTTTGTAGGTGGACATTTTTTATTTCATACATTTGACAGCTTTTTCAAACTTTTAAATTAAATTTACTTAGTTAAGCGTGTTGGTAAACAAACGGAATTATTAATTTCAGGAATCATCCCACGGTCAATTATAGGACTATAGAGATTACAGAAACAAATAAGAAAGAGACAACTGTGGATTCTATATATAGAAAAGAAAGATAGAAAAAATATAATCTTAAAATAAAATCTTATTTTAGTAAAAGAAATGAACATACCTGTATATTTATCTTTCTTGCTTCAGATGTGGTCAAAACAAACAAACAAAAAATATGGTGGCTGAGTCGGTCGGCGGATGTGTCGAGGCTAAAAGCTGTTGGGTGCGAGGTTATATGGAGAAATTACGTTAATACGGGTCTTAAGTGAAATTCTGCACGCAGAAATACGGCGTTTTTCCGTTTTCGCTTGTCAAGCGTTTAAGGAAAACGGAAACAAGCAGTTTATTTCAGACAAACCGTCTGTTTGTTGAAGAAACGTAATCTTTCCGTAAATTCCCGAAAATAATCACAGAAATATGCACGTAAAATTCAGGTTTTTTTAACAGTGTATTAAACTTGGGCTAAAAATGTTATTTCTCCATTATTGGACCACCAAAGAAGCAAAAAATCGTCAAAGTAGCTTCGGGACAAACACTTGCATTTTTTTTGTCGAACTGTGGAATTGGAGTTCCATTAGTACAAAGTAGAAAATCCATTATGGTGTAAAATGGTAATTTTTTTAAATATAATTATTATTTCTCTAGTCAAACTAAGTTTGCTTGTTTCTTCTTTAGTACTTCTTCAGCGAAAAAATAATATTTCATTAAGAATATTTCAGTGAAAAAATAAATTAGAATAAAGTTAATTAAAAATCTGCATTAATAAATTTTAATTTGATTGTCATACAAAGTGGAAACAGTTAATACCAACTTTATATATTGTATTTAATATATTATTGCGTGTTTTTAATTTATATTTTTCGTAAAATACAAATAATATAAATTAAACATACTACTTTAAGTTTAATTACATTAGAACGTACTGAAGCTTGTAGTTAAATAAGCTGATTAAACATAATTATAAAATTTATCAGACAAGTTTACAAAACTTTAAAAAAAATGCGCACAACATTTTACAGTAATTTGATAATAGCGTGTTTAATTAGTGAAATGTAGTGTTTTCTATTTTTAGCAGAATTTCCGAAACGTTAATGGTTTTTCTGCACGAATACAATGTAAGTTATTTAACCCTTTATATTGCGCGGTTCAATCTGACATGATTTACAATAGCAAATATTTGCATTTACTTTTAAACTTTTTTGTTCAACGTAGGTTTATTAATTAAAAATTAAAGTTTAAATGACAGTTTACTGTATTGTGGGGATTCTTAATAAATGTATAATTATTTTATATATAACATTATAAAATAAGCTTGTAGCAGCATGACATTGCTAGAATCTTTCTTGGGCAACTTTCTACCACATGGTAACTTTGATATCAAAGACGCACAGATTAACTGTTATTATTAAAATATAACGTTGAACAAACTAGTGTTGAACTCTGAAGTGATAGGTTGTCTGTTATTAAATTGTTTTTAATCCCATTCGAAGTTATTTCTTTGGCAGTACAAGATTTTTTAACCATTTGATTACAAATACTTGACGTTATCGACTGTTTATAATAATGATTTGATAAAATGCATCAATTGTTTTTCATAAACATTTTAGGTTTCATAATATTTATGGGTGCTCATGTGATTTAAATTCGTGGAAGATTACACTTACGCAGCGTTATAAAGAAGGTTTGCCACACGGTTAAAGTTAAGGCAGCTTACTTCAGGGAATAATAGAATTTCAGAGAGGCTAGTTATTTTAATTTGTTATCTTAATTTTAATTTAATGTGTTATCTAAAGTTTAATTTAATTTGTTATCTTAATTTTAGTTTAATTTGTTATCTTAATTTTAATTTAATTCGTTGTCTTAATTTTAATTTAATTTGTTATTTGTTTGAAAACCTCAAGTAGGTAAGTAGGTAGGTTGGTAGGTACACATACATTCTGGTTTGTGTACTTGAACAGAGACCCGCTTATAAACATCCGCCAAGTAAGACAGACACAGGCAGAATTTTTACAGACTCATAGAGAGAAAGTACACCCAGGGTGAAGGTGGGAATCGCACCCGCAAAAGGCATAGTGCGCAGACTGTTAGCGTAATGGGCTGCGATCAAACAAACTAGGTCATCCCAGCCCCCTCAAGTAGCCTTGTTATTAAGAAATTTGGCCATTCAACAATGTTAGCAGTAACTAGATTTATGGAACCTTTGATTTATATGAATTAAGAATAACTGGCAAAACTAATAGTTTCATAAATAAAATCATTTACATTATATTTTATAGAAAATTTATTTATAGCAAAACAAACAGTTGTTTACCCTATTATTTATCTTTTTTTTAAAAAAGTCATTGCGCATTTGCGCAACATTTCTTTATCCTTTGACTGCCTGGCGGTTTAGTGTTTAGGTCTTTGTATGCCATTTTTAATGCTCTTAAAAATTACTTATTTTAATTCCACTTGTGACAGAAGAACTATAATAACGTGTTTATTTAATAAACCAAACACAAATTTCCGCAGAACAATTGGGTTCTTGAATAAATTTTTTTATTGGTTTAAAATGTTCTTATGCCAAAACTATTAGACCCGTATTTTTTTTTCAAATACCCCATAAAAAGACAGAAAAATAAATTAAAAAATTAGGACGAAAAATCACTCCTGAAAACGCTTTCTGGCTGTCACGTGGTATAAGTGATGTCACTATGAACTATAAACAAACTTTGAAACACATTGTAATCGATTTTAGGCAAATTCGAAATATTCGCTTCTGTAAAACAACTCTACGTTTTCTAAATATTTATTATTTCAATAGTAATTAGATTAAATCAAATTTAATCAGAAAACAAAAAACATCACGCCGGTTTGTTTATGGTTCACAGTGACGTCAGCCAAACCGACGTGTTTGTGATCACGTGAAAAAAATGCCTTTTTAAAACTATTTTTTGATTGATTTAAAGATTTATTTCGCAAAAATTATATGTGCATTTGTTATTTTTTACTTTCAACTATAATTTAAATAACATTGGAAGGTATTTTAGCGATACAGTCTAGTACCCTATTTGCTAGAATATCTCCTACGTCCCATCAATTTTATTCCGAGTGAAGTGATGGCTAAAATATACAACGAACTCGTTTTGTTACATTTATTTACTTTGTTTATTTAAAAGTCCAAGCACGATCCACTCTATCTTCCATTTATTTTCAAAGATTTAGTATTTGCTAATTATACTTTCTTATCTGGAGCGGAGGAATTTCCAGAAGCAATTTAAAAATAAAATAAAAAAACACCCGAAGTTTTGTTTGGAAACGAGAATGCAGCAGACTAATTGAGTAGCTAATTTTATCATAAAGTTCGAACCTAATCTCACAGACATCAAAGAATCATAATTACCTCGGGGAGATTGTGAAAATGGTCTTTGTTAAACCTTTGTTTTTAAAGGTATTTTTTGTTTTATTAACACAACAAATACGGTAAAGTTTATAAAGATAAAACATTGGAATTCTGTGTTGAAAGTAAATATTGGACATAGAAGTATTAGATAAATAACTCATCTAGATAATAATTAAGTTTATCTTTATTTTATATATTATTTGTTTTGAAAAGTATCTATTTAGTGGCAAGTGTCACATTCGTGATGAAAATAACCATTTTAATTTATTTTCTATGAATTATACAGTTCAGTGTTAATTTTATGTTTATTTTAAATAAAGGATTACATAATAACTGCTTTTAATGTTTAAAAAACATCAAAATGCCTTTATAGTGCGAATTATTATTCATTAATATTTCTGTGACGAAAGGTTGATAACTGTCGGTTGATTAGGAAACCAAAAATTAAGTGCGAATGATCCCGAATTACGTTAACAAAAAATCGTAAACCAAACCAAACTGTCTCTGTGTTAGTCCAATTGAAGAAAATATTTTCTAAGCAGCATTTCTCCGGCTGTAATGAATATTTTAAAAACGGAATTTCGTATGATTTTTTTTCTCTAAAGGGGCTGCAACATTGAAGGTCACGCCTTTGCAGACTCGGCACATTCCCCAGAACTGAGAACCATTTTTACTGTGGCACAATCTAGGCGACTCTCGCTACCAATTTTGACGCACAGATTACATGAATCTGATCTCTCTGTGGATTTTAATAAGTATGCCGATATTTAATTTTGCCGAGAGAACCCAGGCCAAATGGGCCCTCCAGGGATATTTTACATGCCACATAATCATATGACATGCGTGCGCAGAATTTTCCAAACCAGAAAATCCGACGACTCAGTCGGGTCTCGAACCCTCGATCTTGGACTTACGAGGGTAACACGTTTAACCTCTCAGCCACTGAGCCGGTAATTATTTTTGACTATATGTGATTTTTTTATGATAAATGTAGCTGATTTACAGGTCTCTATAATTCGATTTCATCATACTAATTTCAAAAAAAACTTTCAAAGAAAGGATTATAGAGACATGGTGATCCCCATCTACTTTTATTATCTAAAAAAATAGGATGTCAAAATATTCAATACAGCCGGAGAAATACTGTTTAGAAAATATTTTTTCCATAGGATGAACAAATAGTCAGTTGGAGACCCGCGGTCAATTGGTCTCATTCGCCCTAAGCATATCATTGAAATATCCCCTTGTTTCCTTCCATCCCATCCCAGTCCTATCGAGACATTCATCGAACAACTGTAGCGGGAACGGGAATAAAATGACCCAGAATTCGGGCATAAGGAAGGGGAATAAAATTCGCATTCCCTTAACAGAAAAGGCGTGATTGAAAGAACATCAGGACTGGAAGCCATCTCGTTGGTAATGCGAAGCAATGTGAATTAGAAACTAAAATAATACATATTTAGAAAGCTAAACGCTTATTTTACATTAACATTATTATTATTTTTTTGATATTTAGTCGACTTTTGCTGAAAAAGGGTGATCGTATACCTTAAACTGATTTGTTAAGGTATGTATTCTTATGTGTATTGAAGAGCTACTGAATTTGTTAGAGGGTGTAAGTATTCAAACGAAGAAAAAGTCATGCCTTTAAATATAAATATGCCGTTCCTTGGGACTTTTTTTTTAGTTTATAAATATAATAATTCAAACTTACTTCGTTTCCAACAAGGGCTTGCAACATAGAGGTGGAAGCGCTAGAGCCAGGCTTAATATCTTTCGACTTGCCATCAACTTTTTTATTCACTCTGCAAACAAAGAAAAATATGCTGTCAGTTTTTCTCATTTTCGTGTGAAAATAAACAATTATTAATACACTGCACCGTAATTCCGACAGTATCCAAATGAAGTGAAGTTATTACATTGTTAAATAATTTGTGCTTTGCTCTACCAAAAATATAGTTCTTATTATCTGCAACAGCTGTATAGTTAAAGTTTTCACTATATATTTGGTATTCGGTTGAACCATAAATCAAGTTCTTGTTTCCAAAGCCTGAAGAATGATTAATGACACTGAAAATGAATAATCCTAACACTGAAAATATAATATTGTAAAATATTTAACCCAATGCATATACCAGGTCACCCAAGCTATAATGGTAAGCCAAGCACAAACAATTTTTAAAAGCGTACAAAATTCAAGTCAAGTCTTTGGTATTTTGTGGATTAACCCATTACCGATGTTTGGCAAGAGCACGCAAACTATAAGCTTTTTGTTTAAGTTTATCTAAAACAAGTAGGTTTGTAACAGAATATGTCACTCAGCCCGCTGCCACACTACATTTATGTTCAACAGGAAAACAATAAGTAACCAAACCTAATATTTAATACTATTTTAAACCTTTGCAAGCTAAATTTGGCTGGGTTCAATTATTTTATTTTGAAAATTCAACAATTATTTCTTTTATAATTTTTCAATAATTTTACCGTTTACAAAAATTAATTTAATTTCGAAGAATAATATGTAATATGCGAATATTTAGTAATGAGGCGTCACGCTCTCTAAACTGCGATTTCATTGATAAATTTATTATTATTATTATTGAAGAAGTGTTAAAACAGCTCATTGGTTTTAAAAAGGTCAAACGTTCCGAACTGCGATGTCATTGGCTGTTTTTTTGTGTGGCAAAGTGTTGAAACAAGCCTATTCTTATCATGTAAATAGAACCAAAACCTTTCATAAAAAAATATTTATAAGAAAATTAAAAGCATTAAAAGAAATAATCTTTAGTGAGATATATTTGACGTCATTTCAAACTGATTGATCAACGAACTGATTGTCACTAAAATAAACTTCTTTTAATTTATTATTTAAAAGATTTGAAGTTTATCGAGTGATTGTAGCGAATGGCAATGGTGATTTAATGCTAACAAAAAAGGCTTCTTAAGCTTTTTAAATGAGCATTGTATTTTGCAGTTTATTAAATAAATAAAGTATTTTGAATTCAAATTTTTTCCTGAGAATTTAAAATGTCGTCTTATTTCGATGCACTGAATTTTTTGACGTATATGTTGCCTTTGTAGTTTCGGCAATGAAAGTGAGTGATGGACTGACAGACAGATGGACTGAACGATTGTAATGCCTTCCGATTTTTACGTTATAAACGTAGTGTAGAAGCTAAAAAGCAAAATATAAAGAAAAAATGACCAGATGATTGAAAAAATTTTGTAAGACAAATTAAGTTTCATGTAATATTAATTTTAAAAACTTAAAAGTTAACTTTTTATTTTTAAATCAAGTCATTAAAAAGTTTCATAAAGTTGGTCTTAATGTGCTAAGAAAAAGAGTAACAGAAAATTCAACTTTTGCTTAAGTTATACATTCGGAATGTATTTTCATTTAAATTTATAAAACTTTACGTAGAAACTAATAAGCAGTTATATTTTGTTTCAATTAAATGCAGTATCAAATGATTCTAAGATGTCTAAGAAACGTCAGTTTTAGAGAATGAAACGTATCATTAATCTAAACAAGAGTCAACCAATTTAGTAAAATAATTTAGAGCAACAAGTATCACGTGAATTGATTTTAGACTTTAATAAACCTTTATAATTACTTCAATTAAGAAAAGTATTCACACCAGATTATGTAAATTTGAGCGAAAATTCTTTTTACTAGAGCTGAACAAATACAGTACAAAAGTACATCGAACCAGTGATTCAACTAAAGTTTTGGTACATAAATTGCGTTACTAAAATAGCACTGAGTTATGTTTTGCTCTTGAGAAATTCCCTAAGAGCTTTGATCATGCAAAGGCCATGCATTGCTCCCCACTTCATTTACACCAAACTTCGATCATAAACAGGGCGTGGTTTTGCATTTACAACACAATTACTCCTTACAGCAGTTATTCTTCTAAAAATGCATCCATTTGCCTGCTATTTTTTGGCCAATTACATTTTACATGTTCTTTGAGAATTGAAGTTTTGACTCTTGAAAACACGCGACAAGTTGTTGACTTGGTTTGTTATAACAGTAACCAATATATTTGTAAAAAACTGTTTTTTTTTTAAATTTGTAATCTTCATGGAATTTATGAACATGTATTTAGGTTAGGTTAGGTTTTGAATTATCGTCGCACTAGATCTACACGACGCTACACTATTGGCCTAGACTACATTATTGGCGACGGGCGTCGTATTTTAGAACCACAATCAGGTGACGAGCCAACACCTGAATATGCACCCAACGCAAACGTTAAGGGCGACATCTTACGCAGCTTTTGGACTTTGAAGGATATTTAACGTGCACTCTCTTATACGGGGGATTATTCGTCGGATATTTTTGGCTACACGGGTCGTTTATAGGTCGGCAGCTATTTTGGCGATGCCCGGACCCGAACCTGGGACCTATTCCGCAAGCTAAGCGAGTGCTTAACCGACTGGGCTCCGCACTAGATGTGGAGTTCACATTTTGAATAACACGTTCACGCCGAGATGACCCAACGGTGGGTCACACTTAACTGTTCCGTCGGGTGGTGTGAACCACTTGGGGGTCACGCTTAAGTATCCCGTTTGGCGGCGTGCATCACAGGTGAGTCACTTGTTTTCAGAAAAAAAAGTCGTTAAAAAATAAGTTTATTTAATTTTTTTCAACATTATATATAATATAAAAGTATTGAGTATTATGAACATTCAATATCTTAAATTTATAATATTTATTTACTTATATCTATGTAGATTTCCAAAAAATTCCAAACATAATGCAGACTGGCCCTTACAACGTTTACAATATATCGTTACTTTTTTTCGCGGCATATCATCTACCTTGTACTTTCACTAGTTGTGTTCTCACAATAAACGCTTTCGAACTCGCAAAGCATTTGTCATCCCGACGAAGCTTAACGATATAAGACAGTCCCGCCTCACGCCGGAAAACGTAGATATTTGCTCCGACGTGAACGTGTTAAGACTATGATGTTGCTTAACATACTGTTTAGTAAAGAGTGGTATGGTTTGTAGGGAAATATTCAAGTTTGATTATCTTTAATAACTTCTCACATGATAAAGTAATTTTATAAAAATAATTATGAAAAAAGAAATTTATAAACAAACACAATAATCAAGAATTAAATTATAATTATGTTTATACTTGAGCCGAAGTAACATGTAAGGGCGATACATTATATTGATGACTCATACTTAAAAAACAGTCGAATGAGGTAGGGGTAGATACATATATATTCCAGCTTTTGTGCTTGATGAGAGACACGCTTTATAAGCCTTCATCAAGTAAGACAGACACGGAAGGAATTTTTACTGTCACAGAGAAATAAAGTACACCCAAGGCGAAGGCGGCAATCGAACCCACACCCATTACAGCGCGCAGACTGTTAGCGTAATGGTCCTAACCACTCAGCCATCTGGGCCCTGAATCGAATAATAACTTTCAGGAACATATTCTTTAGCCATAAAAACAGTTTAATACTCGGTTTTTTTTTTATATTGATGTTGTGTTAAACACATAAATGGAAGAATGGCGACTACGTGTGGTAAGGCGTTTGTCTTGCAAGCAATATTTTCAAACCTGAGCGTTGCCAAATTAACTAGCAACCAATAAATGACCTTTTTTAGCCCTAAAGTCCTACGAAAAATTTCCCTTGTAGCGGGAGTGTACACTCTTAAAACAAAAGAGTGAAATCCACTCCAGTTGGAGAAGTGCATTTTCAACACTGGAAAGGAATGAATATTTACTCAGACTGAGTTAAAATCACTCATTGGGAGTGATCCTGTCAGAGGTTTAACACACAACGAATCCACTCCAAAAGGAGAAGTGCATTTTCCAGACTGGAGGAGTAAAAATTAATCAGACTGAGTTAAAATCGCCCGTTCGTTTTAAGAGTGTATGTTAAATGTACTCCAAAGTCCGGACACCGCGTACGATGAAGTCCTTTGTAGTTGCTTTGGATGCCTATGCCATGAGTCGGCTCGTCACTTGCTGTGATTATAAATTTTGACGCCCGTCACGTATAGCCCTCGTGTACATAGAGCGACGGTCAATCTTATTTGATTGACCGTCGCTCTATGTACACGAGGGCTATACGTGACGTAATAATACTCAATACATAATTGGAAATACCCAAATAGTTAGGGGCCTTGATGGCCGTGTGGTTTAGAGCATGAAGCTAGCAGTCTGCCCGAACGGGAGCGGGTTCCATTCCCTCCTTTGCCCTGGGTGTATATTCCTTTCTCTGTGACAGTAAAAATTCTTTCTGGGTCCATCTTACTTGGTGAAGTCTTCATAAGCTTGTCTCTGATCAAGCATCCAAACCGGACTACATTAGTACCTCCCCCTATACCCACCAAAAAAGTTATTACTAGAAACGTATTCACCAAAGAAAAAATGGTTTACCGTAACTACAACTAACTTTTTAAAATTAACATAATGTAACCATTAATATTCCAGATAGTAATAAACTGAATGTCTTCCTAGAGAAACTCTACTTCAATTCTAAATTGAGGAAATTTTCGATTATTTTACATCACGCTATCCCTTAATATTCAACATGTCGCCCATGGCAAGAATGACACATTATTTGATTGCTTGTTTCCACACCTAATGCAAAGAGCTTAGGGTTTTTTCTGTGACAACAGGCGTGTCTGAACAGCATGTAATTAAATTCTGTGTATTATGGAGATTGCAACGTCCGTTTTCTTGAAAATAATAGCTAAAACGTGATAAGAAAAAAGAGTATTACAAGATGTAAGGGGAAAGAGAAAATCTTTTGAAGTGTAATGTAATGTTACATTGTACAAAATATCGGTGTTCTTTTATTATACAATGTTCAATCACCTTTTTGTATTAATGAACCTAGGAAAAGTAAATACTTCTTGAAGATTTTTTTTTTTTTCAAAATGTAGTAAAATTGAAAACATATTCGTTTTTAGTTGAAATCTTTAAAAGAAGAAGTTTAGCCTCGTGAATGGAAATTGTTTTTGAAAAAAAAATATTTTAAATGCATCAGAAATGAAATTTTATACGTGAAATATTTTATTTATCTTTATAATATTTAAGAATTTTTATAATATTTAAGAATGTCATGAGAAAGTCAAACGAGTCTGAATAGGATGTTTAGAGGATAACTATTTGAAATTTTACCATTTTGAGGCTATAAAGTCTATACGTTATTTTTTTTAATATTTCCAAACTCATTTCTCAACTTTTTAAAATATACAACCCCTGGCAATAAATATGGAATCACCTTTCAAAAAGTAAAGCAATCTTTATTCAACAGTGTGTGTAAATTTCAAAGTTAAACTAGATCAAACAAAAACATATTCAATTAAAAGTAGACGATTTAAGACACAAGTTAAACACACAAACACGTTGAACAATGTGGTCTAGCATGAATTATGTTAGTTATTATTAACCAAACTGGAGAAATATGTATGGACTCAGTGACGACACGAGAAAAAAGTATGGAATCATCATGCAGTTTCTGTCTTGAAATCTGGCAACACGTATATTTGCAAGTTATGCAGATTAATCGTAGAATAAAAGACGTGCTACCGATCTCGTGTTATCATTTGATGAAGTTATTTAAGTGCAAGCATGGCTCCGATGAAAGAATTATCCGATGAGGTCAGGCAAAGAATAGTCAAGCTATTCAAAGAAGGACTGTCAACCAGAATTGTGGCAAATCGAGTAGACTGCTCTCAATCTGCAATAGCAAAGATATGGATAAAGTTTAAACAAACTGGGATTAATTTACAAGAGAGGCGTAAAAGCCGCCAAAGGAAAATAACCAAGCGAGATGATCGAAAATTAAAGTCGCTTTGCCTTCAGAACCGCAAATAAACTTCAACAGTGTTGAAAATGAAATGGACGGAAGCGGGTGTTGATGTTTGCTCCAGGACAGTATGAAATCGACTTCGGGGGATGGGATTTTCTTACAGAAAAGCCAAAAGAAAGCCGGCCCTAACAACTGCCAAGAAGAAGAAACGTCTATAATGGGCTAAAAATAAGATAACGTGGACTGTAGATGATTTTGGAAGAGGTAGTATTCAGTGACGAGTCACGGATTTGCGTTGATCATGGAGACGATGCAGGAACATTCGTTTGGAGACGAGGAAACGAAGCTTACTCAGACGGCTGCATTAAGAAGCAAGTAAAGTTCCCAACTACCGTTCTGATCTGGGGTTGCATGTCAAGTAAAGAGCAATGCGAAATGACCGTCGTTAAAGCAACTGTCAATTCGTATATTTATATTGGCATTTTAGAACATTTCCTGGTCCCATCCATTGAAAATGCATATGGAGATGAAGATGTCGTGTTCCAGGACGATAACGCCTCCTGCAAGAGGGCGAAATGTGTAAGAGATTTCCTTGCTGATAGGCAAATTCCTACCATGGATTGGCCTGCCAATAGCCCAGACTTGAATCCAATTGAAAATATGTGGTGGAAACTAAAGAAACTCGTCCAGGCGAAATCTCCACATTGCAAGGAAGATCTGATAACTGTCATTCGCAAATCTTGGGAAGAAATTAGCACTGGCTATTGTCAATCATAAGTAACATCTATGCCTGCAAGGATTAGGGCAGTTATTAAGGCACGTGGAGGTGTTACGAAGTATCAGTGCAAGGTGGATATGGGCTGAGTCTATACTTTTTTCCCGGCATTGCTAGTGAGTCCATACTAATTTCTTTGTATACTTATTGTGAACTGCACCTATTACGCACCAGATGATGTTATTTGAAAAGTTTATGTTTATAATCTGTAGTTCACATCTTCTACTTTCAATAAAACATGTTTATGTTTCATCTGAAATTACTTTGTTATTTTTACATGCTTTTAACTATCAACAACATAATTTCTTTTAAGGTGATTCCATATTTATTGCCAGGGGTTGTATTTCTACTATCTCTTTCTCTAACTGTGTATGTATTGTAAGAACGGCAATTATATTTCTTAAGAATGTAAAATGCTGAGCATTAGTTTAAAAATCATCCTGCAAGTAAAAAAAACATTTATATATAAAAATAATTTAAATGGATCTATCAAAAAATGATTTTTGAATATTAGTATTTAACAAGTAAAACATGTACTAAAGAAATATAATTTTTAAATATAGAATTTCGTTAAATAACTACGTTGCAATTCTTAAAACTTTTGCTCATTTTACGATATCTCAGAAGGTCAACAACACATAAAACAATGTAACCTTTTCAACACATCATTTTTCTAATACGTTATTTTGTTTTCGCAGTGCAAATCGAAACACTAGAAAGAGTAATCTAAATTCAATTCAGTTGATTTGCAAGCAAACTACCACCATAAGTTTCAACAATGCAGATTGTCATATCTCGTAGATACAGAGCACCAACGATGATGAGGTCAAAACAAGAAAATTTTCTACCGAGCGTAAATCTATTGCAACGCTGGCTTGATATAACGCTAAGTGAAACTTTAAGGTATACATACACACTAGAAAAGAACAAAAATAAACACATTTAGAATTTTTTTTGTCCATTAGAATTTCTCATTCTTCTTGCTTAAAATTATACAAAGTTTGTACTGGTACTCTACTCTAATAAAAAGTTACAGAGGTTTTTCTAATCCTTCAAATCATGAAAATTAGTTGGTCTTTATAACATTTAAACGCCTTTTAGAACGAATTGTTTATTTACTTGTGGAATAGCCAGCCAGCCGGCACAGTGGTTAGTGTACTAGCCTTTGGAGCTGCTGGCCTCGGGTTCGAATCCCGGTAAAGGCATGGATGTTTGTGCTTGTCAATAAATGTTGTTATTTGTCTATGTGTTTGTGTCGTCCTTCTTTGTGTGTCTCTTGTGACTGTCTCTTCTGGCGAGCTGAGTAATGGGTTATAAAGCCTACACTCTCCCTTCTAGAGGGCGCAATCACTGTCAGTTGTCATTGTCATACTTGTGGAATAAGTTAGGGGTGGGCGTAAACCTCAAAAACGAAGATTTGTTTTTTAAATTTATTTTATGTTGCATGTAAGTTTTTTTTTCCTTAAAAAATTGGATTTATTTAATGTTGTTTATTATAAAAAATTATAAATAAAAAAACTAAAAAAGCTACAAACTTGGTTTGAGGTTTACGTCCTTCAGAATTAATTCGTGATTAATTTACGTAGTAATTTTAAATGTCTCAGTTAATTAGTTTTTGAGTTATGAGTATATAAGAAACATGCTAATTAATGCATAAAATGCTAATTAATTAACATTACAAGTTTTTTTACACGTACCCTAATACACTTATGAATTATATAAATCTGAAAAAAAAATTGGTGCTTTTAAGTGGAATATTAGAAAAAAAATTCAAGTGTATACGTACACTTTAACTGAATTTGAGAAAAAATAATTCAAATAAAAAAGTATAATGGATATGAATAACAATGGATCAGATAAGACACCTATGGATATGAAAGTAATATAGGCTTAAAGTTGAGAATATTTTTTAAGCTAGAGAACTTTTTGACACTAAGCTTGAAGTGGGTATTTAATGATATTCTATGTGTGTCAAACTATTTCAAATATATATTTTCACTATCCACGCCTCAATAAATTTTAAGTTTGATTTTCTACCTAATCTATTAACTCTTCTTTTTCATTTTTAAATCTATTTTCAGTAATTGTTTGCCGTAATATTTTTAAATCCATTTTTTATAATTTCTGTTCATATTTTTTAAAAAGTTTTTTGTTTAAAAATTTTAAAATATTTTTTAATTTATTTCTTATCATCAATTTCATATCCGAAAAATCTTGATTTATTTATTCACACAGAAACCACATTATACGAAGAATAAAAAAAGTCTTTATTTCTATTTTGTTTATTTTGATTAATAATTAAGTTGCTTCCATTTCGTTTTGCAGCATGGAAAAACACTATTTTTCATTTGTTTAGATAGCACTATCAAACTAACTCTTTGCATTCGTAATGGGTAATCCAATATTAAGAAACGATGCGGCTAGTTACCAGCAGAGTGAAAAATTACTCACAAGTATAGTTTTAGAATATCGTTATATTCTGGAGCATACATGCTCATAAAGGGTGCGGAATGAATAAGCGCACAAAGATACTGTAATTTTGAAGGCACGACTGCAAATTGCCACTGCACTCAGAATGAAAATTTAATGCACATTTTTTAATTGTTGGGTTGAAGCGTTACAAAGCTTGTAATTTCACCAAATTATAACAAATTTCAACTGCACTCAGAATGAAATTTTAATTTAAAAAATTTAATTGTTGTGTTGAAACGTTACAAAACTTTTATTTTCACCAAATTATAGCAAATTCCTACTGCACTCAAAATGTAATTTTAAAACACAAAAAAAAAATCATTGTTGTTATTGAAACTTTACAAAACATTATTTCACCAAATTGTAACAAATTTTAACTACACTCAGAATGAAATTTTAATAAAAAATTTAATTGTTGGGTTGAACACTTGATAAACTGATTGTTTAATTGACAATTAATTATTGGGTTGAACACTTGCGTAAAAACTTGTATTTTCACCAGATTATAAGAAATTCCCACCGCACTCAGAATGAAATTGTTATACAAAAAAAATTAATTGTTAAATTTAAACGTTACAAAACTTGTATTTTCACCAAATTACAGCAAATTCCAACTGCACACAGAATGAAATTGTTCAACAAAAAATTTCAAATTGCTGTGTTGAATGCGTTACAAAACTTGTATTTCCACTAATTCATAATACATGGTTTGTATAAAAATTGTGTAAGAAGGTGCAGCACGCATGTATTCTCATGAAATGCAGTCCAACATATGCTCTTTATTTCATATTTTGTATAAATATTAAATAGCTATACTAAAGCTTTTATTATGCATATTGTGGTACGTTTCGATAAGTATTGAGCACGTATTGCTCTTTATATTTGGAAAACAAGTTAGGTTTGTGGATTTTTTATATCAGACTCGCAAGGATATAATAATCGTTTTTTGATCGTCTGTTGAGTTGGAGCAGGACAAATCTGTTATCGTGTGTCATCAGCACAGAAGTATAATATTCCTTATTATTCAAAATTCTTATGTTAAACTTGTGTGGTTTGTACACAATTTTTTACTGAGTATTCTTGACTCGTGGATGGGACTCATTTTAATTCTGTACAAATTTACTAGTTGCAAAAATAGGCTGTGTTAAAAATCTTCTTAAATAGAAAACTTACAGCCCAAAGCTTTCAAACCATCAAATCGTCACTTAAGTTTCCAATGTGCTATCTCACTTTGTACAACGGATCGATTCACTGTACGGTAATCCTTGGCGCGATTTTTTCGGATTTGGCAATAAACATTTTTTGCGGCAACCTGATTGACTTCGACTGATGATTCGAATTCTTTGACTTCACAACGATGACGTGGTTTTCTGGCAACCCTATCTGATCGTTATTTATTAGCGCAGTATAGAGATCGTGACGTCAAAAGTCTCTAGAATACGAACTTTTGGCGCAATTTTGGAAAGATCGCCAAGGGTAACCGTACAGTAAATCTGATCCGTTGTGCAAAGCGAGATAGCACATGTGGAAACTAAAGTGACGATATCATTTATTTTTTTAAACACAAAAAATAACAATTGTTAACATCATACCAAACTGAATCAGGAACATAAATAAGCGATTCAAAAACTCATTTCCTACGATACACTCCAAACGCATTTATTTTCTTTCGTTTTTTTTATATACGAAATGACATGAACCTATTCAATTTTTCGGGCATATTAAATAAAAATAGTCTGAGCGTCGAAGCTCGGAGAATTATGAAGCAACGATGGAATTTCAATGAGGCTTTTAGCTCCTACTGTTTGCTGGAAACGTTTTTCACAGTTGGTGGAGTGGTAGGAAATTTGAGCGAAAGTTTAATGTCCTGTTGTATTCTCAGTTGGAGCTCATTTTAAAGAATGTTTTTGTAGGTCATGTGGGTTTATTAAAGTATGTTAATGATATTTTGGAAGAAGCGCAATCTAAACCTCCATGCAAGGTCATTCGTATTTTTTAGATATTCTAATATGAAATGTTGAAAAACAAATGTTTAGTTGTTAAATATTACATTTTGGTTGTGTCAATCAAATTTTAAGTGACATTGTTACATGAAAGAAAACATTGAATTAAAAATTCAAAACATTGAAATTTTATCAATTTATAATTAATAAAATTATAATTTTTGTTAGGAACATCAAATAAATAGAGTATATAATGTTTGAAAAAAGTATCTTGTATTTGTAGTTAAACAAATACAAGATTTTTTTATATTTAATATTTATTTCAAGAGGTAATTTAGAAATAAAATTCATTTTGTTAGTGTTCATGCATATTAAAATCGAACCAATAACAAATTTAAAAAATATATACATCCTTGAAAAATAAAAAGTAATAACCTAAATCGACACAAATCAAAGTAAAGATGTCTTAAAAGCGCCAAATCATGTCGAATACATTCTTTTTTTGCGATTCAAATATAAATTCATTTAGGGGAGAGTGTTGTACCTTGGGACAATTTTTACATTTAAATTTTTTTCTTCGACAATTATAGTCAAAATAAAAATTTAAAAGCAGCATTTCAACACACCAATATATTCCTCTATAATATATTTTTTAAAATTCTGGCAGCTTGAAATTAAAAAATTGCCACTCATTTAAAGTAGAGAGGATAAACTGTCCCAAGGTACAATATGATGTTGTACCTTGGGACATAATTTATAATTCAGTCAATAGTCATACACTTGAACTAATTTGTGTCAGAAAACAAACTTTATTGTTTTTTCAAGGAAATACACTAATAAAACTTCATAATTCAAGAATAATTTAAATTATACAGCAAAATTGCAAGTCCAAATTATTTAACATTATATGATGATACAATATGCTATACTGTCCCAAGGTACAACACACTACATGGTTTAAATAAAAGCAAGATAGTGTCCAATCTAAAAGCATTATCATTATTTTCTCATAACCAAAATATTTTAAAATCTTCTCTTTTATGAAGAAAATAAAATGCAGTTGACTTTTTGTAAAAGTACAAAGGTAAAAAATTATATTAGAATGAGAAAAATATTACTTTGGGGTAATGAAATAGTTTTTATCACCAATTCATCAATTCAATGATGCTAGTGTTAAATTTTATTTTGATGATGTCTGTTGGTTAAGGCTACTATTAGAAATAAACAATGTATGAATATTGCCAATAGATTCTTAGAAATTGTCAGTGTCCCAAGGTACAAGCGTCCCAAGGTACAACACTCTCCTCTTCAGTATACATCATATGTGAGACGTTCCAATGGTTTTTTAAACCTTGAGAAGACGCACATTATAAATCACTGCGAATGCGAAATGTCAGGCGTTTGTCAAAGATTATCTGTTATAAATTGTTAATTCTCAAAAATGTTTATGATTTAATACTTATAGCATCAGTATTTGCAAAAAAATATTTTACAACACTATGAAAACATTCAATAGGCAATACTAGTAAATAAAAAAAAGAAACCTATTGTACTATATGGTCAAAATAAACTTTTAATTTGACGTTTTCTTTAAGCATACCTTGTAAACAAAACGATAATGTAGCTAAAACATTTGCTTTGCTGGAAGGCCAGACAAAGAAAAATTTCATAAACAAAAACTCTGGACAATTCCCAAGCATACTAGCAATATTAATGCAAACAAGGAAGTCACAATTGTAACTTTGCCAAAACTGATGCAACAGGCGTATGAAATAACATTATTTTTGGTAAGATTTGCAAAGGATTATACAATGTTTCAAACAAAATATTTTAATGATAATTATGAGATTGAAGTCAAAAGCTAACTTTTAAATATTTTGTGTAATATAATGGTTGCCAGTGTGAATGTTTAGAAAATTGTATAATTATTCCAATTCATTTTAAACAACTAGGTGTATTCTATTCTAAACACGGTTTTAGACCAAAACGTAATATGGTTTGCTTTTAGTAGTTGTCCAGAATTGATGTATGTGTCCAGAATTATATAATTGACTAGTATTTCATGCATTTGAATTTATGTTTAGGATATACAATCGATGCAACTCATGATAGTTGGACGACATATCAGCACCTTTGCAAGCCTTTTACGAACTCCAATACCGTAGCTTTTGCTAACCTCAAATCACAAAATAATGGGGTTTTTTTTCATGGTTTCAAAATCTCCTGGGCCCTTTACATGAGCATATACATTTTTCTACTTTTATTGATTTAAAAGTTTTCCGGGGCGGCAACAGCTTTCCTTATATTATCAAAAATGTGGATTTGTTATATAAAGAGCTTCTTTACCAAATTAAATTATAAATTATAAGATCTGAAATGTATGCATTTGAATCGTTAGTCATTTATCATAGAGAGTTATGGTCTCAGAAAAAAACCACTCAATTATAAACGATTTCTGGGCTAGGAAGCCCAGTCGGTTAGGCACTCGCCTAGCATGCGAAAGGTCCCAGGTTCGAGTCCGGGCAGCGCCAAAATAACTGCCAACCTATAAGCGGTCCGTGCAGCCAAAAATGCCGACGAATAATACCCTGTGTAAGGGAGTGCATGTTAAAAATCCTTCAATGTCCTAACACTGCGTACGATGTTGCCCTTAACGGTTGCGTTTAGTGCCTATTCAGGTGTTGGCTCGTCACTTGACTGTGGTTCTTAAATACGACACCAGCCGCCAATAGACCTTGTGTAGCTCTAGTGCGACGATAATTCAAACCTAACCTGTAACGATTTCTGGCAAATTTTCGGTAGGCTGGAAAACTCGCCGCTGCTTACGAGGTTACGTACACCTTTTAACTAAAATGCTCAGCCTTAACTATTTGCTGTCAAGAACTGTATTTGCATTTTTGAAAAGAAACTTTGTTTTTCAGTCGATAGCATACTTTTTTCCATTCATTTTTAAATTAAAAAATTGGATAAAAATCAAAAGTAAAAACGCAAAATATAATGAAGAGCCGATGAACTATGGCTTCAACCACCTCTACCGTTATTGTCGATTTATATATTTAAAAGTATGTTCATTTTTAAAACCTTTTAAATGAAATAAAGTTTTATAATAATGTAAATATTTCTTTGTTGAAGAAAACGTAATAATTAATTTAATTTAGAGTTTTTGCTTTTGCGGTCTTGAAATTGCAACAAAATTAACCGTTGCATTTTTACAAGCATGTATTTGTTTTAAAAGAAATACATGCTTTTGAGTGTGATAAGCTATGATCAAAAGTAATACGAATAATAAAAATATGAAAGAGAATCGTTACTTAATATCTAAACTTATATTTCCCATTCAAATTTCTTTTAACTCATGCTTCTTTTCCAAAAACTTTTCAATATCGCTTAGATACATGAATACACCAATAACTCATTTTCGTAAAAACTGTTAATTATGATCTACATTTCAATAATCTTTACATTCATCATTAATTATGTGACTTCTCATTTATGCATAATTACCTGTTCTGGATGAAGTATTCATTATTGAAGAGTTATGGCTCAATAGGTCGGCATTTCAACAGGAATCTCGTTAAGTTAGGAAGCAAGCCGTAAAAGATGAATCATTAGGGTTTGAATGGGCATAAAACTGGAACCATTAGTTCAGTGAATTACTGATGGATAAGGTTGCTTTGGAATGGAATATGACAAATTTAGGAAATATATTACTTGGTTTGGAGTGTTTTATTTATATTTGGATAGTTTAGTGTTGGTATTTGGCATTTTTTTAAAGTGTCTGATAGCGAATATCTACTTCAGATTGCCATAAACCCTCTAGTTTAAATTGGAAACATACACTTAAATCCAGTTTATGGCTTTAAAATATTGTGGAAATGTAGATTTTTCTAGAAAATTGCCATCTATTGAAAACTATATTGATGTTTAAGAATAAAAAAGTTAATTACTCAAAGAAAAAGTTATTTTATGCTGTATGGAATTAATATTTACTCTCCTTGCCAACCTAAGGGTAATTAGAAATATGCTATGGAGAAGATCCTTCCGCTCATGTAAAGAGCTAAATAAAATATCTGTGAATCCATTCAGAAAACCTGTTCTAAAACTTCAATTTCGTAACAGATTTCAATATTATTTGAGTAAATTTAGAAATTTTATCAGAATGAAAAGTGTATTTTGGTTAAAGAGTAGGCCCAGTTGCGTAGTGGTAGTGCTTCCCGTTGCCACTCCACAGGTCCGGGGATCGAATCCCGGATTAGGCAAGGTTGACCCTTCCTTTCATCCCTTGAGTGGGTCGATAAAATGGGTACCAAGCATGCTTAGGAACTAAACACTGGGGGTTCCGCGTGAGGCTGACCACCTTACCGAGACATATGCATAGCACCCCAGAGCCATAGGTCACGAAAGCTGAAATGTACATGGCAGGCCTTGGCCAATTAATGGGCAGTTGATCCGAATAGTTTAGTTTAGAATTAACAGGATTTCCAAAAGTATAGGACCTTAATGCTAAGTTATGTCGATGCCAAAGTTTTAAACATTTAAATTAAGTTTGAGTGCAAATACTTTTTTTAAAAATATTTATGTTAATGTTAGACCATTGAAGTGGATGTAAAGCCATTATGTAAGACCATTGAAGGAACTCCCAGTGTTTAGTTCCCAAGCAAGTTTGGTACCCACTTTATCGACCCACCCAAGGTATGAAAGGATGGGTCAACCTCGCCAAATCCGGGATTAAATCCCCGGACTAGTGGCGTGGCAATGCGAAGCACTACCACTAAGCCACTGGGCCTCACTAACTACACTGATTAATATTAAAAATTTGCACGACATATTTGTTTCTGAAACGCCTTGTGAAGTTGAAACTTTAATCTTCATATAAAGCAATAACTTTGCAGTTTTCTGACATTTTAATACAAACATTGTTAAAGTTAATAATAACAAAATTATATAAAAATAAATTCTTTTGAATTGGCTTATGACAAATTTGTGAAATATATTACTATATTTAAGGTAGGTATATTAATATTATGGATATGTTATTATATATGAAAGAATGGGGTCGTTTCTAGTATCATCGTAACGATTGATTGCATATCTGTTTATAGGGCAGTTACCTTTTAAAAACCTATTAGGTATTTCAGTTCTGTTTAATATTTGAATGACACTTGTAAGTAGTTTAAGTTTTTTGCTGTATAATCTTGATTGCAAACATTAAAATAAACAATGAAATACCCATATTTTTACAAATCAAAGGTCAAATGTTATCAAGATGTTTTGTGTCGACGAAACCGGTCTAGTTTATCGGCTACTTTCATTTTGCGTATAAATGCACATTTTTTTTATAGTTAGAGTAAAATTTAAAATCAATGAAATCGGCATATTATATTTCCGAAACTACAACATAAAAGTAAACAAATATTTTGTACTTTTAGTTATTAAATATAACTTTATTTATAAAATTATTATAATAGTTGTGAAAAGCGAGCCGTGTACAGTGAATTTTTTTTTTAAAACCAATACAAAATAGTACCCGGAAACGTTTTTCTAGTCCAATGAGTTTATCCTACTTCGCAGTGTGAGAGTCCCTATACATTTTCTTAGTACAATTTCGATTGCGCTATCAAACCAGCAACAACTCTTTTTGGAATTTAAAAAATTACGTTTGTTAAATTCGTCAAATTTTTTACAGACACTATTGAGATAATATAACCAAGTTTACTTGGGTTAAGGAAAAATTGTGAACGAAAACAATGTTTGAATACGTGACCTAAATGTATTTTGAAAAATTTCCACTTTCCACCACATTGGAGGTTCGAACGTTCACCTCAACGAGTAGCTGTGTAAGTTATTTGCAAAACAAATTCTTAGATGCACTAAAGATGAACTCTATCTTTGTTACATACAATGATTAAACCGTTTAATTAATGCTAGGAAGTAAAATTTAAGTTTCAAATACATAGCTGAAAGTTACTCATAGTTAAATATTTTAAAAATCAGCTATATAAAAGCTTCAACTAAATTATTTTCTTTCTTCAGATAATGTATTATGTAACGTAAACGATCTACGTAAAAGCTTATTCAACTACTTATGGAATGGGGTTGTTTCACGGAGGATCTGGCAACAGCTCAGCGGTTATGTTTTCCTTTTTCTCGAATTACTTTTCTTTTGGTTGGTAGAGATAATCAGGTTTGTGTGCTGACGAATCATACTAACCTATATATAGGTCTACCAACCAACTTAATCGAAACAAAAGTACTTCGAGAGAAAGGAAAACAAGAATAAGGAAAAGGAAACTGTCCCCCTAATGACTTTAACGATTTCAAACAAAAAATGCATTTCTCTGTAAAACAATTTTTTTTTAAATTGATAAGCAAATAACTGAAATAATCAAAAATGAACTATAATTTTGTTTCTTTTTAGCGTTTCACTTTTTTATCCACATTATAAAATCAAGGTGTGAAATAAATAGGTTGGCAATAACAATTTTTCGATTAAATTTCCTTTAGGAAAAGTTACTTCGAAAATAAATCCTTAAAATCGTCAATGAATTAAAATCATTTCCATGTGTATGCAAAAAATATATACCTCTAAGAATAAAAGTCTGCGAAAAAAAATCATAAAATAAAACTTAAAAAACAGAAGAAAAAACATTTACTAACACAAGCGCTCTAAAACTTTTTTTTTCTTAAAATACTTTCAGTTTATCTTTTGTAAATATTGCAAACAATTTTCCAACCACGCAGGTTTTTTCTATGCTGTCCCATCACAATGAAACTCTTCTTTTACAGATATCCCGTCACAAATAAAACTTTTTTACAAGCCCAAACTTTTTCATTAAGCAATCAATATCTCCTCAACGTTGCCAAACCGCCCCAACAAAACATTGATATCACCATTCTCTGCTTCGATCTCACATTCTTATCATCAACAACCGCGAAACGTGATATCAAGAACAAAAAAATCACATTCTTTTTCAGAAGAAAAACTCCCCAAACAAGAAGTAATGTGTTCTGAAACGCGAGAAATAGAAGAAAAAAAATAAAATAAGACGATTTTTTAGTTTTTAAAAAAAAATGGCTCATTCTTTTCAATACCAGAAATAAAAATTTCGAATACCAGGAACTAAATCGATATTTCCTTGACTTGTTAAAAATATTAATAATAATCAGGCGATATATACTATATATTATATAATCAGACGATCTTTTTGTTTAAAAAAAAAAAGGTTCATTTTTTTCAATACCAGGAATAAAAATTTTGAATGCTAGGAATAAAAATCGATATTTTTCTTCACATGTTAAAAATATTCCTTCAGGGCAGACGATAAAATAGCCTGTTGTGCTCTCATGGATTTGAACTCAAAGAAACCGAGACTTGGCTAGACCCATTTTTTGAAAGTTCTTTACAAACAAGATTGTACTATATGGGAAACGTCATATCAAGAACAAAAAGAAATCAAATTTTTTTTTTCAGAAAAATAGCTGCCAAACGAGAATGTGTTCTGAAACGCGAGAAATAGAATAAAAAAAAATATGCAGACGATATTAGAGTTAAAAAAAAAACATTTTTTTAAAACCATAAATAAAAAAAATCACATACGCGGAATAAAAATCGAAATGTTCTTGACTTATTAAATATATATATATATATATATATATATATATATATATATATATATATATATAATATATATATATATATATATATATATATATATATATATATATATATATATATATATATATATATATCAGATGACTTGTTATATAAAGTATTATATAATAAGACGATATTTCAGTCTTAAAAAAAATTTCATTCTTTTCAATAATAGGAAAAAATTTCTGATACAGTAGGAAAAGAAAAATAATAAAAATCGATATTTTTTTGACTTGTTAAAAATATTCCTGCAGGCCAAACGATAAAATAGCTTGTTGTGCTCGCATGGGTTTGAACTCAAAGCAACCGTGACTCGGCCAGTTCGAATGTTCTATAAGGGCAAGGGCACGGCAAGGGCGTAAAGATTTCGGGATCTCAGGAGGCTTTGGCCGGTCGATTGTTGTTTTGAGAAGAGAATTCTCGCCTTTTATTGTTTGTATTTTTCCTATCATTCGAGCGTCCAATTACAATTATAAATTAGCGAAACCTATTTTTTTTTAATTTGGAAAGCTTGGCTCGCATAATTTGAGATTATTATATGAAACATTACTATTCACACACAAGAATGATATTGATTAGAAATAGTTATTTGGTCTTAAATAACTAAGTAGTTCCTTTTAATAAAGGAAATAGAATTATCAAGCGATTTGAATCCTCTAAGAACTTTTTTATCGCATATTTTTTGGTACTTTAAATATTAATATTTTGAAAGCCACGAATATACTTTTGAAACAGTCATTGATATTAAAGCACAGCATGTGTTGTATTAAATTTATTCATGCTTCTTTATTGATAAATATCATACTTAATAAATTACATAAAGCCAAACCATTAACTATAAAGAACGATTATAGATAAATAATTATTTATTTGTTAAGTAGTTTAAACAAAATATACAATGTTATAACATAAGTTAATATCCTAAATTTGTTCTAATTGAAGGAAATTCAAATATTATATATCATGCAGTTTTATAAAACTCTGAATTTAGCTCAGTAATGGCAATTGCGGGACATCATTTTACCATTCGAAAATAAGGCAGTAGCAGTTTGCATAAATAATCAAAAAATAAGACGAATGAAGACTACTATACTAAATAACTTATGTTAGACAAATTGATATTCTTTAGTCTATATTCTATGGGGAAGGTGTCAATGATACTCAATAATGAGTTGCAAATGAGTTTATTTTATGAGTAGAAAATACTTGCATTTGTCTAATTCAATTATTCTTGATAAGCACATTGCCCATATTCCATTGGGACATTCTTCGGAGAGCGGCTTCCACCCTGGAGGAAATCCTCAGAAAAAAAAATGGGACCCTCGCTTGCCTTGCATACCAGGGACACCTAGCTATCGGCTACAACTAGTCGGACGCTCGTAATAAGAAGTAGTAGTTGTGTAAGAATTTCCGGCTGCCTATTTCTAGCCTCCATTAGGAGCTTTAACACAGCCAATAACACCTCGTAATTTGGAACCCTGATCAAGTGATGAGGTCAACACTTGAGCGGGCATACAACGGAACTTCGAGCGACATCGTACGCTGACGCCGTCGGGACTTCGGACTCCACAGATTTAACGAGCACGTCTGTCCCAGTGTACTCGGGCCCATCCGTCGCGAGTTGTATTTTCTACTCTTTCCCAGTACAGCTATCCGATTTACAGGATGTCAGTAGGTGGGATTTGAACCCCCGTACTCCTGAGAAGGCTGAATCCTGAGGCGTATGCCTTAGCAACTCGGCCACGGACGGGCCAACACGAAGTAAGAAGTAAGTACAGGGTGGTTATAAAATAACGCACGCTATTTGGAGTGCTCTGTAGCTAGAAAGAATAATCCGACTGCAAATAAAAATTGGGACACTTACTAATCAAGAAGCTGGAAAAGTAATGGAATCATAAAAATTTCTAAATTCTAATTTAAAACATTCTAAATTACTCTTCCAGGGTTCTAATTACGAGGCGTAGCCATTTATTGACAATTACGGCCAACACAGCCAAAACTCAGCTTTTGACCAGGGTTCTAAATTACGAGGCGTAGCCAATTATCACCACTTACGACCAACACAGCCAATTACGCCTCGTAATTTAGAGCCCTGGTCAAGGGACGAGTTTATTTTTTTATGATTCCATTATTTCCCCCTCCCCCCGCCACTCTTCTTGATTAATAAGTGTCTCGATGTTTGTTGCATTCGGATTATTCATTTAAGCTACAGACCACTCCGAATAGCGAGCGTTATTTTATAACCTTCCGGTATAAGCACATTGGTTGAAGTGTAAACTTGTTTTCATCGCATGTGATTAATATTTTATTTTTTTTAACTAAACATCTTAGTTATTTCTTTTATTTTTGAAATATTATATTTGTGTTATAGATTATTATAAATTACTCATCCATACTTCCAATTAACAAGTTTTGCAAAATGAAATTGTTTATACATTTTCAAAATTATGTGTTTTGTTCGAAAACCTCACATTCAGGTGACGTGTTTAAAAGTTTGTACCTTCATGACGTTTTTGCCCTTCACTTCATGACGTTTGCACCCTTTATGACGTTTTTACCCTTCACCCCATGACGTTTGAACCCTTTATGACGTTTTAAATCTAAACCTTTCTCAATGTTCTCCTGCAATTATCCACCGCTTTTTTAACACTTCTCTACAAGTAAACTTACATTGAGAACAGAAGAGGAAAAGTTAAGATAATTATGTTGAAAACCCTAAATAACAAGGATTTTACCGTGATTAAATGGTTGTCTTTGCGTTCAACAATTCAGAACAAAATAAAAGCTATAAGAGCATGCTGTCTTTCACATTGTCATTCTCTGAGAGGACATGCAAATTATCCCTATGCCCTTTGAACATCCTTTTCAGAAACAGTTCTGCGAAAGTTTGTGAATGTAAATTAGTAGAAATTATCACGAAGACGCAGCGTTACTTACTTAAGTATTATACTGCCAAATAAAAGGTATTGTTTCAAAGTTTGTGCAACTTGTTTACTTAATTACAGTTCATTAAGCCAAATATGGCTGCTTCTTGAACAATGAACCAGCATAAAAGTTTTATTGAATAATACGATGACTCTTTCTACGCTATCATTGTGCTAGCCCTTAACTGTAATTAAAATATGTACTTAAAACTGTTTTCCAGTTCTATGTCGTCTTTAATTACAATTTTATGATTGTAAATAATATAATAATTTTCATACAGATTATACATTTTTAGATTAATATTTGAACAAATTAATTTACATGATAATAGAAATGAACGGCTAAAAATGCTTAATCAAAATACTTTTAAAAATTCATTAGCGAACGTCATGCTTAAGAATTTAATTTGGCACATTTTTTCTAAACAGTTATCCGTTACGGCAAAGAATTTCGAACATGTATAAAATGGTAAACAGAGGTATTGTGGAATGATCTGGATTCAAATCCTAGTTGTTTTAATAATTCAACATATATATTTTCATAATTTTAAAAATCTGTAATATATTATGTTCTGGCTGGTATAAAAATCAACCGCCTAATGGCGACACTTTCCTGTATTAGCGATTTTGAGTTTTGACATGTTTTTGTTGCTTGTAAAAATGCTTTATTGAAACACGATGTGTCTTCTCTTAGCTTATTTCAGTTGATGCCTTAAAATATGTTGAACGTTCTTATCTACATTAGAAACTTAATTAGACCTTGGTCAGAATTAGTTAATGTGTGTGTGTGTGTGACTTTGAGAGGTCTTCAAATTAGTGACATAGTAATAACTTTAAACGAGGTCGGTAAAATTTCGACTCCTTTATAAGAGACGGCGTTGTCCGTGAATACTGTTGAAAATTAAAAGCTGGTCGAAATGATGCTCACGAAGAAGCTGACCAAGGAAGCAAGTCTGTCACTACAGACGGCACTGCTCAGAGAATTGACCAAGTTTTTAGGGAAATTCAAAAGTTTGCCATAAGTGAATTATCGATTAGCATAGCAGCTTGGATTTTAGCGCTTCCAATTTGACTTGGAGCTTAAAGAAACCGTTACAACTACCTTCAAATCATTCGCTTCTACATTTTATGAACTTAGTATTTCAAAGCTTGTTTACTTATATGGCAAATGTTTTAACCGTCAATTTGATAATGTGGATAAACAAGCAGCATTGTACCTTACTTTTGGAGAGAAAAAAATTATTTGGTCCGTCGTTTCGTTACAGCTTATCGGAGGTTGAAAGAAAAACCAGCCCTCGTACTTATACATAAAATTTAACAGGGTTAAGAAATAAGTGCAAGAAATAACTAATTTTATGAATTATGAATTTTATATATACAGTCCAATTTATGAAAGATAAATTAAGTAACACAAAAAAGAATTAACCAAACCTAAAAGTTAACAATTTTATGCGGAAATGAAGTTGCTAATGGTATTCACAAACTCGTTTTTCATATGATAATTGTCATTAATGGGATAATGGTCGTTTTGGGGATAATGGTCGTCAAAACGATAATGGTCGTAATGGGATAATGATCGGAAATGGGATGATAATGGTCTGAAATGGGGTGATAATGGTCGTTAATGGGATAATGGTCATTAATCGGACATTGTCGTTAATGGGATCATAACGTTAATGGGGGATATTGGCGTTACCTGTCCAGCGACAGCGACGAGGCGGGCGCACCCTGGTAAAGCCTGTCCTCGACGTTGTGCCTGGCCAGTTCGACGACGCCGCTCTTGTTGTTGTTCGGGGTTGCCACTGCGGCGGCGGCTGGCTGAGCTGACAGGGGCTCCAGCTCGTCGCCCTTGGCGGCCGCCCTCTTGCGCCAGAAGAGGTAGCACAGCGCCAAGGTGACCGCCATCGAGGCCAGGGCGGCCAGCGAACCCAGCACCCCGGCCAACATCACCCCGCCCTCGACGCTGGAAAAAAAAGAACGCATCGTTAAGAAGAAAGAAACTTTATTTCAGCGGGAAGCGGTACACAAAATGTAGAGCTGCCCAGGTAATAAGTAAACATTCTCAAATGCTGATATCTAAGGAAACTTCAAAAAAAAAAAAAAGAAGAAGAAGGAACCCTTTATAATGGTGGAGGTTTATGTAAAATGATACAGCAACCTCTCGTTATATCGCGCTTCTCGTGACACAAGTAAAAAATCACGATATAACTAAATGCGTAATGTATAACGAGCAACTTGATAAATATGATACTATTGATGTATTTATGCCCTCAGCGTTGTTTTTTTTTTTTTAATAAAGTGCAGTCTGTATTTGAAAGGAAAGACTAAATCTTTTCAAATAATATTACTAATCTAAAAAATGTTTTTAAAAAGTAGAAATGACTTTATATAAATTACATTAAACATTACACATTATTGCACACGTAATACTATACAATACATATTTCACTAATTTTCTAAATACTTTTTTTGGCTAGTACCTTCCCAAATCATACTTATAAATGTAAGCTGCCTTGTACAACAATGGTCCAAGTTATTAATTTAGATACTGCTGATTTAGATACTACTTTATCTGACCACTGCAGGAGTGTACCATTTAAGATTCATAAGACTATGGGCTTGTTTAGCTAGCACCTTATCGTTACGTGTTGTCATTTTTAATTCAAAGCAGAGCTCTATAGTAAGGTAGAGGACCGACTCGCGTACTGAGCTGCCATCGGCAGCCATGGCTCACTACGGAGCCCGAATAGAGTGACAAAAGTGCTAGTTTATTTATAATTTTAATGCTGAGAAAGGAAGTACACCCAAGGCAAAAGCGGGAATCGAACCGCACGCGTTACAGAACGCGATCTGCTAGCATTATGGCCAACTGAAAACGATTCAAACCACTCGGCCATAAGGGAGCCACATGACATCCTATATTTTTTCTGTGTTGGTCAATTGTGTTGTTGTCAGGTTCAGTCTCTACCCAACTATAGAAGTCGTTGATTCAAAATGACAATTACTAATAACAATTACAAAACCACACAACGTTTCTTACCTGCCTCACATTCTGAAGAAATGTCAACTATGCCAATGTGTGTAACACAGTTAAGAATGATTTCGACAATATATACTTTTAAATAAGATAATTTCGCCAGCTACAGAAATAAATGAAACTTTTTGAAATATGTCACATATATTCTCTAATATACAACTTATTCTTCCGTAAAAGTCGTTGACACTTCCAAATAAGTAATGTATTCGCCTTCGGAGAAAAATTTTCTTCCTCAGAAAAACATGCACTTAACGTTGTTCAAAATACCATCATCTTAGAAATTCCAAATCAAGTTCCAGGTACACAAAAATATTCTTATTCAAAAACAAATTAGAAAAATGTAGACAGCGCAATTTTCTCCCAGTAAAATCCACAGTTGGCTGATTTGTGGAATAAATTTACATGCAATATTCCGTCACAGTTCTTACACAAAAGGTATGAAAAGTGCAAAAAAGAGGAATATGTAAGTAACTCTCACAAGTTTTTGTCAAGTTAAGTATTTTTTGAATATGAATGGAGTTTTGTATAGATTTTTCCAGCTTTATTTTTTAAAGCTTATTACAAGAAGTTTTTTTTTTAATGTTTTGAAATATTTTTTTTACGAATTAAAAATATTATGTTTGTTTACACATTCATTTATTCTGAGCACTAGCGATACTTGGGATTATGCTATCGTGTGAAAGGCGAATCTAATCATAACAATGTATGAAAAATCAGCCCCATATATCTAATACATTAAATCTGAAATCGCAATACACGTCATCATATTTTTTTAAAAAAATAAGTTTTTCAATTTGTATATCAGGTTTGACATTTTAAGGACATATCTAACAATTAATACTATAGTTATCAGCTAATATTTCTCCTTTACATTTGTTTCGTTGTTAATACTGTTTTTATTGTTGGTAGTTTTTTTTAATTAAAAATCAATATTTTAACAGATTGCATGAAAAGTATTCATATAAAGGTTAAAATATAAATTGAATTGAGATAATATATGATCGTAAATTAGACTTTATCAAGAAATTTTAAAATTATCAAGATTTTTACGGATAATGCCTAGCAACCCAAAATTTCTTGTTGTTTTACTTAACAATTTATACTGCACCTTTTCTGCATAAAGGTTATAAAAGCTATCTAATGCCCAAAGAAAAGCTGGTTTTACATGATAAAAATGAAGTGTATATATTCAAAAAACGTGCTCTTTCGTAAACCATCAAGTTTTTATTATTATTTATTTTTACTTTGACTTCCTAAGACTTTAAGAGGATTTTTTTCTTTTGTGTACGTGCATAAGAGTTTCCAAACCGCTATTAATCTTCAGCAAACTTCAAACTTTTCCGGGGAGTCAAATTGTTTCAGTCTACTTAATAATTCAAAGATAACCTCCTTCACTCTAACAAAAAAGCGTTACAAAGCATTTTTCCTTCAAAGAAGGGATACCTTTTTGAAGGATTTTTGCCTTTCTTTATTTTTTAGTTGTTTTGGTTTAATTAACTTTGATGAAAAGTTTGTTTTGAACTTAACGTTAAACTAATATATCTTCTTCCAATTAAACGTGATCTACATGTAATAACCGGAAATATAAAAGCATAATCTAATAAAGGGAAATTTGTTAAATTTGCTTGTTGATGAATAAGAGTTCCATTTTTATTAGTATTTTTTTTTTACTTTGGCAGTTAGGATTAGGCAATTAACTAACACAGGACAGAGTTTTTAATAAATTGGTAACGTAAATATTGACATGTTCTACAAATTTCTATTTTTAATGTGGGTTGAGAAAGCTAAAAATGAGTTTTTGAAATTTTTACGACAATTTCTATTTGACAGTTTTGAATCACGAGGTTGTTTTTTTTTAAAGTTATGTAAAATAAAGAATTTGTGATCAGAACCTAATTTGAATGGAAAAAAGTACAACCACAATTCAAATTAGGGTTTAAATAAATTGTATACTACTTTTGAAAGATCTTTAAAAAGCACAATGGTTATGACTTATGACTTTCTTGGTGGGGGGAAAGATCGCCAAGCACTGCGGCTTTAAGTAAAATGGTTAAGACTAACTTATTTTTTTAACAATAGCAAAAAAATTCAAATACAGGGATCATGTATTTAGTTTTTACTAAAATTAAATTTAATATAAAAAGGTACTTATTTAATAATCAAGCAATCCCAGTCTATAGAATCAAACATTATGAAAAAAAGATAACTCTTCATAATATTGAATAAATTACTTGAAAAAAAATTGTTGTTTTAGAAAACCTTTATTCCTTTAGAAAGCTTGAATTATAAATATTGTTGTATGTTTATTTAATAAGCACAGATGATAACTGAACCGTTTTTATTGATAAAAGATTAATAATAAGAAAAAAAATATTGAATTTTTAATAATTCTTCGTTATAAATCATTTTTAATTTAGAATCTTATAAAAAGTATCTTCAAGAAAAAGGCCATACAATTATTTTCGAAATAATTGGGAACTCATTTCCTGATTAAAATAACTAATGATGACAACGAAAATTCTCTTATAAATGATGCCCTTGACTTGCTTAAAGGAAGATAAATTGATACTTGAAGAAATTATACATTTTAAGTTCATTCAATCTTCTGACTAATGAAATTTTAGGTTTTATTATTTTATAAAGAAAAGTTTATAAATATGATGGGGTTTTTTAAAAGTAATTATATCTTAAATATAAAAAAAATTATTTATAATAATTATGTGGCTTTGCTTATAAACATAAGTACAACTAATTTAATTTTTTAAGCATAACATCTTGCAAGAAAATCATGTCTTCGTTCGTGATCCGAAGGTAAAATATGAAGAGTACACGGAATAACCGATTGATTTATTAGACGGGCAGACGCAATTGTATGCTTGGCGGCAGAAAACCGGTTTCTCTCTTTCTAATTCGCTTGGTCCAAGCGTTGGGATCGCCAATCGCCTTAATCTTGGTAGCTAGGAACCACAGAGATAGTGGTTAAAATATTAGCGTTACATATCACAGGACCTACAACACTGGGTTCATTGGGGCTCTTGTGGGAGCTAATTGCGCGTCCCGTCGTTAGCATTGGGGGTCACGTGTTCTGCCACTCTATTACTTTAACTATGATATCTATAGTAGGAACTGGTTTCCTTACACAAGTGAAGACGATCACTCGCTATCATCGCCAAAGTGGCCTGATAAGGAAAATTCTCGCGCAAAATCATTCGGTTTTTCCCGTGTGTACTCTTTATATATTAGTAAAAGAAAATATTATCACAGAAAAGAAATCTATTGAACGTTTTTGAACAATTTTGTTAATCGTTATTCCAGCTTTATGGAGTAACGTTACGCTAAACTTATGCAGTCGCGTAAGAGAGAAATAGGAGCAAATATTTTATGTGGGTAATTTTTCACAGTAAAAAGACCTATAAAAAATGCCTTGTTAACCCATACACGGAGAAAAATTTATGCCATCCTCATCTAGAAGAAGTAGAGGTTGATTTTTGGTTGGATTAATTTTCAAATATCGGCAAACTAGAGCTACCCACAGGAGGAGAGTTACCCAACGCAACCGTTAATTGCGACATCGTACGCAGCGTTGCGATTTTGGAGCATATTTAAAATGCATTCCTTCTACACGGTTCTCCCTTTACACCAGTTCAGGCAATTTCTCGTTGTCATCGCCAAAGAGGTCTATTTAGGAAAGTCTTCTACGAAACGAATTGGTTTTTCACGTGTACTCTTCAAATAATATGACACCTTTCGTTATGCTCATTGAAATATTATGACATCTATATTGAAAAAAAAATAGTACGTGTTTATGCAATTATAAATTGTAAATCTCAATGGCTAAAGTAAAACATCTATATTAAACTAATTGAAAACTCAAGCTTATTTTACACAGTATACATCAATCATCTATTTATTTAAATATAAGATGAACATTTAATTTTCTGCTTTAAAAGAAACAGGAAAATTATAAAAAGATTGGCATATGTTCCATCATCCGAAAGTAGTTTTAGGAAGAAAGAAAGTGTCAGATGTATTTTTTGAGTTGATACTTCTTCGGTTATTGATTTTGGCCATCGCTAGTCTAATCTATTTTTGACGAGGCAAAATTTGTAACTCTGCCAAACACTTGTGATTAGTTACGGCACAGAATACTCACTAAACAAACATAATTGTTATATTTTTAAAATTATAATTCTATCGACAATTATTTCTGAAACAATAAAGTATTTTCAGTTATATCTAATATATGCTTTGTATCTCATGAAACTATATTTCAATACCGGAAACTTTCTTTTGTATAAACGTCTAGACTTTATTGTCTAGATTTAGAATACATGAAAAATACTAAGTGGTACAATATAAAACTAAGTTAAATAATAATAAAAATATGGGGAATTTTTATTACACTTTGTTTTACTTTGTACTTTTAATATAATTTAAGAATTAGTTATTGCAAAATTCCTTTAACATTTGGAGTTTTCCTTTTATATTTTATGCTTACAATACTAAATAGAAATATTTACTTAAAAACGCTTTGTCGCACGTAATTTTCAAATGCAGATGCTGGTGAAGCTTAAATTAACAATTATTTATACTTAAAATTAAAGATATAAATATTGTCAAATAGATTAAGCAAAATATTTAATTATCCGACTTTAAAATTCTATTGCAGGATTAAAACGAAGAGACAATGACAACATTTATTCTGCATAGTTTTTTGTAAATTATAATTTAATTATTTATTTGAAACAGTAATAAATCATTTTAAATTTATTTAGTATAACATTGACATTGATAAAAATATAAAGTATTTAGGAAAAATGTAGCTATTTTTGTGATTATATTCACGTTAATAATTATTAACTTTAATAATATTATTGAAGAGTTTGCGATTGGTCTAATTCAATATTGCACTGTAAAAATTTTCCTTAACTTTCCGTATTTTTACCAGGAACTTTCCTTGCTTTTTCAAGTATCCATCGCTTCGTGATAAGTTCCTGGGATTTTCAGGTTTTCCCTTTCAAATCTGGCAATGATTGCTATGAACCGCCGCCTCGCTCAAAATCAGTTGTTTTGTAACGTTGTTGGTATAGCAAAGTTCATGAAGTGCCCATCCCACTGGTCCGTGGCCGAGTGGTTAAATGCATCCGCCTCAGTATTCAGCGTACTCAAGAGTGCGTGGGTTCGAATCTCACCTGCTGCCAGTCATCCTATAAATCGGATAACTGTACTGGGGAAGAGTCGGTTCCAGGTATTTTTTTAGAAAGGTTCCTGGTATTTTCCGGAATGGTTCCAGTTATTTTCCAGAAAAGTTACTGGTTCTAAGGGGGATTGTTTCTATGTTTTTGGGAAACTGGTTGGGGGTTGGTGTTTTTGGGAAACTGGTTTTTGGGAAACTGGTTTTTGGGAAACTGGAAACTTTTCTATGTTTTGGTTACTGATATATTCCAGGAACATTACTGGTAAAAATTGGGCAGCTCAGCTGCCCATTATTTCCCAGTAACGTTCCTGAATTTTTTTACAGTGTATGAAATGAACAATTTTCTCTCGTTGAGTTAAGTCAAGTTAAAGTGTAATACCTAACCTGCGAAAAATTAAACACACTACATAAACTTTTAGTACCCAAACACATCCTACAGTTTCTATCACTAGGTTACCATGCCAATTAAAATTACATTCCTAATTAAGGAACGCCCAATCCTAAATATCAATAAACTTGTACGATAACAATGGGAGCGGAAAGGATTACGCTAGTCGCGAATTCCCTTCATATGTCTGCCATGCTATTTGAGGAAAATGAGTTTCAACTTCCGCGGGGATTAATTGTAGAGCAACAATTCGATGCGCTAGCTTGACAAAAATGTTATTCACATTTTAATCAGTGGAAATCAATCTATTAAGATGCGATTTACTAGTTAAAGTTTAACACCATACCTGAGCAATGAACTGATTAAAATGTGAAGCTAACGCATCGAATTGTTCCTACAGGATTAATCCAACTGAAGTTGAAACTCATTTTCCCCAATCATTTAGTTTCTGCCACTAGGTTCAGATGCCAATTAAAATTACATTCCTAATTAAGGAATGTCAAATCCTAAATATCAATGAACTTGTACAACAACAATGGGCGTGAAAAGGATTACACTAGTCACGAATTCCCTTCATCTGTCTTCCATGCTATTTTGGGAAAATTAGTTTCAACTTCCGCTGGATTAATCCTGGAGCAACTATTCGATGAATTAGCTTGACAAAGATGTTACTTATATTTTAATCAGTCGAAATCAATATGGTGAAATTAATATTTTAATAGTTAAAGTTTAAAACTTTATCTGAGTAATTAAATGTACTAAACATAAAACGTTCATGACTATTCGTCCATGAATAAATCTAATAGTACCTGAACACGTCTAATAATTTCTATTACGAGTGCCCCATGCCAATTAAAATTACATTCCTAATTAAAGAACGCCCAATCCTAAATATCAATAAACTTGTACAACAACAATGGGAGCGGAAAGGATTACAGTAGTCGCGAATTCCCTTCATCTGTCTGCCATACTATTTTGGGAACATGTGTTTCAACTTCCGCTGGATTGATCATGGATCAACAGTTCGAGAATTAACTTGACAATGGTGCTATTTACTTTTTACTCAGTCGAAATCAATGTGGTGAAATTGATGTTGTATGTCACACCATACGTGAGCAATGAAATTTACTAAAAATAAAGCATCCATGACAATCGTCCACGAATAAATCTATTAGTACCCAGACACATCCAATAAATTCTATTTCAAATTCCCTATGCCAATTGAAATTGCATTCCTAATTAGGAACGCCCAATCCTAAATATCAATACACTTGTAAAAACAATGGGAGCGGAAAGGATTACACTAGTCGCGAATTCCCTCCCTTCATCTGTCTGCCATACTATTTGGGAAAATGAGTTTCAAGTTCCACTGGATTAATCCTAGAGCTACAATTCAACGCGTTAACTTGGCAAAGATGTTATTTACATTTTAATCAGTTCAATTTGTTTACATTGAAATCAATGAGGAGAAATTCATATTTTAATAGTTAAAGTTTAAAACTTGATATGAGTAATTAAAGTTACTCAACATAAAGCATTCTTGATAATCGTCCATGAATAAATCCATTAGTACCCAAACACATTTAATACATTTTATCACTAGGTTCCCATGCCAATTAAAATGACATTCCTAATTAAAGAATGCCCAATCCTAAATATCAATAAACTTGTACAACAACAATGGGAGCGGAAGGGATTACACTAATCGTGAATCCCCTTTCATCTGTCTGCCATACTATTTTGGGAAAATGAGTTTCAGTTTCCGCTGGATTAATCCTTTAGCAACAATTCGATGCGTTAGCTTGACAAAAGTGTTATTCACATTTTAATCAAACGAAATCAATATGGTGAAACTGATGTTTTCATAGTTAAAGTTAAAAACTCTATATGAGCGATTAAATTTAATAAACATGAAACTTTCATGACAATCATTCATGCATAAATCTAATGGTACCCAAACACATTCAAAAAATTCTACTGCGAGTTCCTCATGTCAATTAAAATTATTCCTGATTAAGAAATTTAATATCCTAAATATCAATGAACCTGTACAACTAAGGGACGTGGAAAGGATTACACTAGTCGCAAATTCAATTCATCCGTCGGCCATGTTATTTTGGGGAAATGAGTTTTAACTTCCACTGGATTAATCCTGAAGCAACAATTCGATGCATTGGCTTGAAAAAGATTTTAATAACATTTTCAATGATTTTTCAGTCAATTTCAATTGTGTTATTTAATGAAATTGTTTTAGTAAAACATACCGAGAAATTTGAAACCGCAACAATGAATACCACAACAACAACTAATTGAGCCACAATTAAGGGAGTTTTCACAACAATAATATAATTTAAATCACTATTAATGGAGTTTTTACGATAACAATAAATTGAACCATTATTGCCGTGGAATAATCAGTCTTTTATAATACTTTCTGACCAGTTTGAGTTAGTGTGCGTGCAGTGGTTCATCTTGAATAATCCAGGTCAATGGTTCGTCATGAATAATGGTTCAAGTAATTAGTCTAGATGAAACAGATTACCTGCCCACGGCAGAACAGTACGGTTAACTCTACGAATGAAAAAGGGACCTGTGTAGGCAAAAAAATGCCCATTGTCCCAAAGAAGTTTATGAAGGTTTGGAGGGGTGCTTTATTTCGACACTGACTTTATCAATGTAGTTTCTCAATTTTACGAGGCGTTCATGTCTGCTAAAATCTCGTAAGAGTTAGGAAAATGGCTGATATAAGCGGTATCAAAGGTTAGGTTAGGTTTGAATTATCGTCGCACTAGAGCTACACTAGGGCTATTGGCGACGGGAGTCGTATTTTAGAACCACAGTCAGGTGATGAGCCAACACCTGAAAAGACACCCAACGCAACCGTTAAGGGCGACATCGTACGCAGCGTTAGGACTTTGAAGGATATTTAACGCGCACTCCTTTACACGCGGTATTATTCGCGGACATTTTTGGCTGCACGGGCCATTTATAGGTCGGCAGCTATTTTGGCGATGCCCGGACCCAAACCTGGGACCTTCCGCATGCTAAGCGAGTGCTTAACCGACTGGGCTCCCCAGCCCCTTTAAGCGGTATCAAACTTTTAAGAAGTTTACTCAATGGCCCCCCGGCGGTCGAGATGTGTAAGCGACGAGCCTCTCTCTGAGAAGGTTCTTAGCTCTGTCCTTGTCCTAGCCATACTATAGACGAATTCGTGCTGGTGGAAAAAAACCTCTAAAATTCACCGGGGTGCCGCAGAACACTGCGGTATACGATCTCGTTAAATCTATGGAGTCGAAAGTCCCGACTGCGTAGCATACGATGTCGCTCGAAATTCCGTTGGGTGCCCGCTCAGGTGTCGACCTCGTCACTTGACCACTGTTCTAAATTACGAGGCGAGATCGGCTTTGCTAAAGCTCCACAAAGGATGTTGGAAATAGGCTGCCGGAAGCGATTACATTATAATCCTTTCAGTTCCCAATGTTGCCATTTGGCATCATCATGTTTCTGATCATAATTTTAAAAAAAATAATAATAATAAGGCTGACATCTATTGGGATAAATAAAAAATGTTTTCTAATAGAAAAAAGTTTGAAGAATCGAATGATGTGCTTTTTGATATCATACATAGCTATATACGATCAGAAAAAAATCTAAAATGATGATGTCAAATTGTCATTGGTACTCTGAAAGTTTTAATAGTCTACTCAATGCCTTGTCAAACCAAGTGCAACTGAAACGCATCGGGTTCAAGACGCCCCCAGCCATGAATTTCCAAAGACGCCAACTGAATTAAAGGGTGCAGTTTCAAATCTCACATTCTTCAAAGTATTAGTGATAGAGCGGACGGATCCTTCATTGGCGACTTTCGATAAAGTGTACATTCAATTGTCTAAAAATGAGAATGCCGGTTCCGGTTAAGGGGGTATGGGACACTTTCAACTTTTTTCTTTAATATTGTAGATATCAATATAATTTTTTTTCCATAAATGTATACTAAATATACTTACACTTTTAGATAGTCAGAGGTTTTAAATAATCATTATTTATTTTTAAAAAAATAAAATGTGTCAAAAAGTGATGTCTCTTATTTTTGTTATAAGTCAAAAACTTATTTATTGGCAAACAAATATTTAGCATTTTTATAAACAGAAAAATGTATTTAACAAACTGTCTTTACCGATTTTTCATATTTGCCATAGTTTTTTTTTTTTTTAAATTATTGAAGTTTTTTTTAATAATTTCACAGGTTCACTTTTTTATTAAAATTAATAAATAAAAAAATAAACTATTTACAACTAATCCCCAAAGACAAATTAAAGATATATGTTTGAAAAATATGAGTAAAAAATTTTGACACTCTATAGGCAGTAGATTTTGAGTTATATCAATTTAAAGTCAAAAAATCATCGAAAACACGATCAAGGAGAAAAACAGCTTTGAAGTTTATCACTTTCCTTACTGAAGCACTCCAAACCGACCGACCAACTAAGGATTCGATAACGTTATTCCTATCTAATATTACGAGGAAGCGAAGATTATAAACGTGGTTGGCCAACACAGATGTCATGACATAAAAAACTACACATCTCACGTTCTACTGCAGATATAAGTAAAATTTTTGTTTTAAATTATTCTTAAATATGTGTGTTATTTTTTATGATAATAATAATTTTTTTGATTTTTTTGAAGATTTTGTGTCCCATACCCCCTTAAGCTAAAGAATCGGATTTGGCGACTTTTTGAAAATGTCGCTAATTCAATATGATAACAAACCCCGGCACCTGCCGAGATGGTGGCCATCTCCGAAATGACCAAAAATACTACTTAATTTCAAAATGGTCAACTTAAAACAACGGAAAAATGCATTAAATTGCAGACCACATTTACAAAAAAGTGGAGCGTTAATTGTAAATGCAATTGCTATAATTTTGCCAAAGGTAGCCATAATAAAATATTTTCGGGATTACCAGATTAGGCTTAAAATTGCCGGCCACGATTCTTTAGTTTAACCCAGTACTGCAGCTAAGTTTCAAAACGCAGCTAAGATAATTCTCAAATTCATCAAATATTCAAAGCTTAAAACAAATTTATCTTTAGTTCAGGAATATTTTAATATATCTTAAATCTTGGACCGCATTTGAAAACTCACTCGTTGTAAAGACTAATGTGTGTCACAACCCGGTTTTGAAATAAGATTAATCTTGGAACTGACTATCATTACAGCCTCTAACATCTTTTATCACATGTATGTTCCTAATTTATGATTTTACATCATCATCGCTTCACATGAGTTTGTTATGCACCAATAGGTAGAGTTAAGTGAATCACTGAACCAGAATACAGCAAAGCCTGAAATTTGTCATGGTCCTTTGAAAAGCGTCGCCAAAAATAACGTGCTTTAAGTTTTAAAGTTACTATATTTAGAGGTTGCATCTTGAATAAATAGTGCGCTTTATTTAGGAAGTGTGACATATATGGGGATTTTGAGAAATATTTATGAGTGGATTTAAAATAAATCTCTTAATCTTTAACAGTGATGATAAAAATTGGTAAATTGGTATGACCAAACGAAATTTCTCGCATCGAATTTCTTTCATAAGACTATTTTAAGATCATTTTATGCTTTATTCATTTATTTATTTAAGGGGAAATGGGCTCGCTGGACGGCCGGTCTCCAAACTTAATTTCCTCAGTGTTAATCCAATGACAAAAAACACTATTTTCTCTGCCAAATTTCTCCAGCTGTATTGAGTACTTTTACAAACGGTTTTTTAAAATAAAATATGTAAGTAACTTACAGTTCTCTGTTCTCCCACTTTTTTGAAATTACTTGAAATATTTTGTGTAAAATTATTTATTGAAAATTCAAAAAAAAAAAATATTATAGCACATTTCAAAATGTGCTGAAGTCGGGACTTGCAAGTCAGCTACATTCATCATATTAAAAAAATCCGCTAGCAAAAATATTCAATACTTTGCTTTGGAGACCCCCGATCTAGCGCGCCCATCCCCCCTTAATGCGAAACGCATGATAAGAACCCAGGATAATTTTTTTCCCCAGAATGTTGATTCTCAATATGGTTTCCGGTAATTTTCCACTTCGCTGGTAAAGAGATACAGTGTCCAAGTTGTACAACTATTGCCAAACTGAATATTTACAACTAGCTGTTATACCCGACGTTGCACGGGTAGAGATTGAAAAAATAGGTAACTTTTAACTGTGTATATAGTCACAAATTAACTTTTTATACTGTGTATTGATGCCAGAAGATTGCAATGTCGCCAAGGTTTGTCAAAGATTGTCACTAAACTTTCGATTGGCTGCCTATGCACCAGCGAAGTGGAAAAGTAACGATTTTCCTTTCCTTCGTAAATTTAATTTACTATGCGAATAATTCCTATGAATATCTTCATTTAAAACCACTTAAATTTGAGTATATCCCATTGTTACTAGAGGGCCCTCCCTCACACTGAAAGTACCCGTAAAAAACTAACTTTGCAAAAATTGGACACTTGCATAACAGCCTGCGAGCTTTCCTATAAGATCGACATTTTGAAATTGATAAACAACGAAGTATTCTTACTTATGAGCGCATTCAATCTACCGTATCCAAATCTCGATTACATTTCAGCGACCAATTCACAGATTTTCCGAGAAACAGTATAAACTCATTGGTGATATCAATCCCACGCGGTCGTCTGTTGGCCCCAAATACTTGTTTAGGCTTAGTCAGAGTAGAATATCTAATCCCACTAATAGATGTTACGGAATAGATGCATTTTAGGTAGAATTTAAATATTTTTTACAGCTAACTCAACTTTAAGGGCAGAAAAGATCCTTAGTGTCGTAGCAATATCCATCTTGTACGGAGTGCCGGTTGAGACTCGGTTTCCGAGGAGGAATAATGGAGTCGTTCGGAATCGGTAGTGTTGGAGGAATGTAGGAATCTGAAGTGTATGAGGTGGAAGAATTGCTATAGAATTGATACCTTTCAATTATAATTTAAATGAATTTTTAAGGCTAACTCAACTTACAATAAAAGATAGTAGTGTCGTAGCAATATCCATATTGTTGGGAGTGCCGGTTGAGAATCGGTCTCCAAGGAAGAATAACGGAATCATTCGGAATTTGCAATTTAGAATGTCGTGTACGAACAAGTTTTTTTAGCCTTCTTCGGAACAGCTGGCACTCCGAACCGGCAAGATAGTATGACTTAGCCATACACTCTTAAAACAAACACTCCCAATTTACCTCAGTCTGAGTGGATTTCACTCCTCCAGACTGGAAAATGCACTTCTCCTTTTGGAGTGGATCCTTTGTGTGTTAAGCCTCCGACAGGATCACTCCAAACGAGTGATTTTAACTCAGTCTGAGAAAATATGCATGCCTTTAGGGTGTCGAAAATGCACTTCTCCAACTGGAGTGGATTTCACTCTTTTGTTTTAAGAGTGTAGATATCACATAAAGTACAAGATTGGCAGACCACGTGGCCCCCAACGCTTTCGACCGGACGCGCATCGAGACTCACAGAGGAAGAAAAATAGGATCAGTGTTGCCGCCACATTGAAGGAAAAATATAGCGGCGTCATCGAAAAAAATACCATCAAATTTTAAAATATTAAAAAAAAATACCATAAAAAACTATCCGCATTTTGGAATATTTTTAGTGACTTAAAAAAACGTGAAATGCTTTTCTAGTATTTTTATAATATTTTTTGTAATTTTAGAATTAAATGGTATTTTTCCGTAGTTTTTTTCTCCTTAATGTGGTTGAAACACTGGTCCCTTGCATTTAATTAATTTGCTTTTGAGTATATTTGTGATCAATTTCTAATATTTCTACAGAAATGCTGAATGAAAACAAATTCTATCCCGAACGACATTGTTTGAATAGAGAAATAATCGTATATCTAGTCGAAAGAAGGCAATAATCAGAATTAGAAGGAGTTATGTCACATAAAGGGGCCCGGATGGCCGAGTGGTTTGGATCATAACGCTAGCAGTCTGCCTTTGCCCTGGGTGTACTTCGCTTTCTCTGCGACAGCAAAAAATATTTATGTGCCTGTTTTACTTGAAGAAGGCTTATATAAGCGGATCTCTAATCAAGCACACAAGCCGGAATATATATGATCTACCCTGTCACATAAAACATATCCAGTAGCAATCGTTTAGCTGCAGTTCAATGTTAATTCATCCAAACCAAACCATGTCTGGTGGGATTGTGAATGTTGTAGTAGTTATGCTTGGTGAATTTCTGACTGACGCTTATCGGCCGAGTCGCCAGATTCTATTAGCGGTGGCCAAACCTAATAAAGATTATTCTCGCCCAGATACCTGCGGAAGTTATGGAAGTCCGATGTTTGAGAGATACTGAGGGCATAACACGTTGTATTGTGATAAGCATGATTGCATACATACAATTAAAACCGTTGTTGCACAGTTTGGAGATGTGTCTTTGTAAATATGTTGGTCGTGAATTATATTTTTGTAAATGGAATATTTTAGTATAAGATTTTGCTAATATTTAAATAATAAGGGAATTCAACTTTTTCGGCTCATATATAAAACTAAGTATTTTAATGCAATTTATTTAAATGATTGTCACTTTGTGTTTGGAAAACAGAAAACAGAATATATAATTAGTTTAGTTAGTAATATATAGGTACATTAATTATATTACGTATATTTGTATCTTAATTATATTACGTATAGATGAATTTTAATTACAAGTAAAACAGAGATAGAAAGAATTTTTAATGTCCCAAAGAAAGGAATATACACCCAGTGCGACGGCAATCAAACCCACACCCGTTACAGAGCGCGGACTGCTAGCATAATGGGTCCAAGCCACTCGGCCATCCGGGCCCCTATAAATACGTATTTTAATTATATTAAGTTCTGCTATCGAATAAATGTCAAAGAACAATATTAAAATGTTTTCTGGAGAATAAAATAAGCGGAACCATCTCCTAAGTAAATTATTAATAAAAAATTTTATAGATATATTAAACATCGTAAAAATTTATTAATTATTGATTTATTTGATCAATAACTTGTTCCTTCTATTTTTATATTGTAATAAAACGCTTTCTGTATCAACACGATGCTTGAAATAGGTATAAGATATAACAAATAATGTTTTAACAAATATATCATTCAAAATGTCTTACCGTCCAACCGAAATTGAAGCGACTACATTTAGAGTAATGTGTGAAATAAAAATATTTTAGTTTTCTTCGTAGATGAACCATAAAAAAGATGTTTAGTAGTAAGAATTTTAATTAAAATTTAGAATTAAAACCTTTTTATTGGAAAATTGCGTCGTATAAAAAATATATACCAAAACAAACTCATCATTCACTAGAACTTTAATAAGCAGTTTTACTGCCTAAATTAATTTTCCAGTCCCAGTTATGCCATTTGGCATTATCATATTTCTATCCATAATTTTAAAAAATAATAGGGCTGACAGCTATTGGGATTAATGAAAAATATTTTTGAATAGAAAAAGTTTGAAGAATAAAATTATGTGCTTTTTGATATCATAAATAGCAAGAGACGATCAGAAAAAAAAATCGAAAATTATGATGCCAAATTGTCGTCGGAACTGAAAGGGTTAAATATTCCTAGGAATTGACATTTTCGTTATTTTCTTCTCCGTTTCAGAATGGGAAAGCCTCTATTACTTAATATCATTACTGTTTAATTTTTCACTGTATTGGAAAACAAACCCCCCAAGTAACCCCTGATATTGCATTACTATGATTACCAGCATAAATCTTCATAGGGTGTTCATTGAAGACAATAATAAAATGAATTATTATTGCGTACAACGTGGTGCTAGGTGTACCAAATTTGATGTCCGTTGCCATTTTAGTTAAAGCTTATTCACCAGACAGACGAATTACACTCTAAAAAATGAATGCTCAAAAACGACGAAACTTTCCTTAATTTTGACGATTCCGTTACTGGAAAATGCTCCGAGCTTTCGTTTCCTCAAAGTGAGGAAATTTGAATCGTCATATTAATGAGGATTTAAATGTCGTCTAATCTAAAGAAATATTTCGTCATTTTTGAGCATGTGAGTACAACCAATGAGATTCAGTTTCCTCAAAATCAAGATACAGAATCGTCAAATCACGATCGTAAAAGTGAGGATTCGCGTTTACTCAAAAAAGTCACGTGATAGTTTGACGAAACAAACAAACAAACAAACACTTTATTAATTTAGAAAAAACATTACAAAAAAATAAAAATTAGTCACAAGGGGGTAAACATGAACCCCGTATGTGTGACCAAAATAATCAATTAAAATAAATAAGACATTAGTTAATTACAAAAAAATCCACAAAAATTACATTTAAATACGTAAATATACACAAAAGAAAAGAACAAAATGTGACAATGTGGTTTAGTATTATTTTTTTTTTCAAAACAAATGTCTACAAATTCTGGACAGCGGGGGAAATATATAAACAGAAAAAAATTTCGCTTCTAACAATTAAAAAAATACATCGATATCGTCTATTGACAAAATAAATTTAAATATTTTTTTTTTAAACCTGTTTAAAGAAGGGATACTTTGAAGTTCATTAGGTAGTTTGTTGAATGCATTTGGGGCTAAATATGAAAAATGTTTTCGAAAAATTTCTTTATCTTATTTTTCTTTCACAATCCTCAAAATTAACGAAATGAGACTCATGATCGAAATGACGATTCATGAATCGTCAAAAATGAAAGTGTTATTTCTGAGAGTGTAAGGTTCAAAACCACTTTTTTCGAAGCAATCTCCTACAAAACGAGGTAAACACAAAATATTCAATTAATATTTTCGATCCCCTCGCAATACGTCTATTGGGTAATTCCATGCTAACTTGAGTGGAAGAACGTGCTAAGTGACAAAAAGATGAAAACGAGAAAATTAGCTTTAAAGTGTTTCGTTTGCACTCAGATGCGTTAAAAACAGTACTTGCCAACCTTAAAAAATATACTAAACTTAAGTTTATGAAAAAGGGGAAACTTGTTATAGTTAAAAAAAAAGTTAGGGATTTTTGTGTCAATGAACAAATTACTATTTTTAAAAAATGCCACTTAATAGCAAATACTATTTAATATTCATTCCGAATTCCTTGGTGGAAGAATACATTTTTCAGATATTCATTTCAATAAATTCCAAACATATCACTTTATTCGTTTGATAAAAGTTATTACTGGTATTAATATTGTTTAGCTTCTAATGGGTTGACTGGAATCTTTTCATATTTATAAAATAGTCTTTCTATCAATAACATTAGGGGTAAGTGGTGTACCTTAGACATATGTGTACCTCGAACCTATGCTGATTTTAGCTCGATTTGCTTAGATATTGAAACAACACCACATGCAGTTAATGTACTTGCTACCAGGGGTCTCAGTAAAGTTCTATCTGTTTGTTTAAAATGTCAATTTATTATAGAATTTTCAAAAAACTAAATTTATCGTTCAAAAGTAAGTTTTTGTCAGATTCTTTAGTGTATTTTTATTCTCAAACATGTAGTGTTTATTCAGAAACGATGGTTATGCAATATAAAGCATAGTTTTAGTTATAAAACTGTGTGCTTGAAATTAAGTTAAGTCCAACCTAAACATGATGATTAACTATTTTGTTTTTAATATCCAAGTGGTGTACCTCGAACCTAATACAGGTGGTGTACCTTGGACTGGTCCAAGGTACACTACTATAGGTCTTATGTGCTTCAGATAGTTGAAAACTCTTTTTAAATTTCAAGTAAATTTTTTCCTTTGAGAAATTAAGTATTTTAAGCTATTAATATGCAACCCCGATTTGTAAAATTATGTAGAATGGAAATTTGTAATAAATTTTTATATGGTGTGATAAATAACTTTTCTGTAGTTAATTATTTAGATCTATCGTAGGCCAATAAAATTTTAACCATATTGACATAATATAGAAAATAATTATTGCATGCGCATCGAAAAAGATGTTTTATTTATAATAAAATATCTAAGCAGAACATCCTTTTTACGTTTAGGCCTAGTTGTATAAACATAGGGGGAAATATTTGAGTTGTTTTTTTTTTCAAATTTATGACAGAAAGATAGCCAAATGTTTTTCTATGGCATGAAATGACAGTTTAATTTTATGCTGTATTTTAACGGAAACACCTGAGAAAGATCGCATTGCAGCTGAAAAAGCCAAAAAGGCACTAAAAAAACTAAGGCAATAAAACCCCTTACTAAAGCCAATTGACCTAACAAAACCAATTACAACAATCTTGGCTAGAAATAAGAATAAGTTGTAAAATGTATCTTTGAATTTTATGTGGGCAATAAATATTGGTTTTCGGATAGTAAATCGAGTCTCTCTACCTGTTAATAATTGGTCCAAGGTACACTACCGGTTGGACCAAGGTACATCGCCGGTGGTGTACCTTGGTCCAAATTACAATTTTCTGTATTTTTTTTTTTATAGTTGAAATAATTTAAATAACATATTAAAATAAATATATGTTGTATAAAACAACATAAAGTATATATTAAAAATATTTTCATTCACTTTTTGCAAGTAATAAAGAAATTAAAAATTGAAAAGTCAAAATAGGTCCAAGGGAACCCACCTTCCCCTAATATCAGAATTATATTAAAAGTAAAAATTGCGGTTTTTTGATTTCGGAAATTTAAGATAAATGTTTAAAATTTAAACCCAAATGTGATGTGCTAACAATCATGTTATTTCTAAAAAAAATCACAAATTTATGCATAGAACGAAATGCACATATATTTTCCCATTTCTAGATCGTCATAGGCTATTTAAGATTTTATATTCAATTTTTATCAATACCGTTTTATAAAAATCATCATCCACTGGAGTTAAAAGTTTACGTGGCACTATACGAGTTTTAAGATATTGAACCTTACTAATGTAAGCTTGGTCAACCTTGGTGAAATGACAATTATGACAAAGGAAATTGAATCGGTGAGTGCAGAAACAACGTCAGTCACAAATTTCAAATTTTTCAGGAGGGAGAAAAAACTTTATTAATCCTCCTCTATTTCTGCACTAAACTCTCGACACAAACGTCCTGTATTTAAGAAACTACTCAACAAACTTAACGTAGTTTTTGCACCCAACACGCATCTTGCCTTTCTACGCTTATTTTCATTAAAATCGAGTTTTCGGATTTGATTTTTTTTTTACTGAAGTGGTTTCTGCACTCACCGATTCAATTATAGATATGGTAACTGAATGTATTGCCCTTTTAAGAGCACCAAGCGTTCGCCATACCGAAAAAGCTGCTAGTGGTCGAGGCACTTTATATTTGAATTGGTACTAGCCAACATAAAGTTTTTACTTCTGTTAAAACTGTTTCCATCAGAAGGTCCCAAGTTCCAATCACCGGCATGAGTGGTATCCAGTGGATATCTGCGTTTAGTGCTTGTCTGCAGTTGTCTTGAATATCCTGCCACAATGATAGTCCCAGCCGGTTAGGCACTCGCCTATCATGCGGAAGGTCCCAGGTTCGAGTCCGGGCATCTAAAAAATAACTGTCAACCTACATTCTTAAAACAAAAGAGTGAAATCCACTCCAGTAGAAGAAATGCATTTCCGACCCTGGAAAGGAGTGAATATTAACTCAGACTGAGTTAAAATCACTCGTTTGGAAAGATCCTGTCGGAGGTTTATCACCCAAATGATCCAATCCTCAGGAGAAGTGCATTTTCTAGCCTGGAGGAGTGAAAATTAACTCAGACTGAGTAAAAATTGCTCATTCGTTTTAAGAGTGTATAAACGGCCCGTGCAGCCAAAAAATGCCCGCCGAATTATACCCGTTTAAGGGAGTGTACGTTAAATATCCTTCAAAATCCTAGCGCTGCGTACGATAACGGTTGCGTTGGGTGCCTATTCAGGTGTCAGCTCGTCACTTGACTATGGTTCTAAAATACAACGCCCGTCACCAATAACCTTCGTGTATCTCTAGTGCGACGATCATTCAAACCTAAGCCGAACAAGCGCATGATGTCGCCTCTGGCTTGTTTTTATGAAAACTGAAGGGACCCGTCCATTGCTACGTTGTATTGTTTCAGTGTCAATAAAATAAGTTATAACCATATGCAACTCGTCACATGAGCAGGTTGAAAAATTACGAGTCACAATTGGCTTTTCTTAAGCTCCTTATGAAATTTAGAAATAGACTGCTGGAAAATGTACGACCTACCAACATATTACGTGCCTCGGACCAACACATTCCGATGAAATAGCTCTTGAGTCATTCGCTCCTGGGTTCATTTTTCGCGCATAAATATGTGGGTTATATGCGAAGATGAATTCCTTAATATTAGAAAGGGGATTCCTCCGCGTTGGACGTCAACTAATATATATTTATTTCAAAAGAACAGGGACCTAAGTTTAATGCTAGTAAGTAGTTTATTGTCACTTTTTTTATATTTAGAAGTAGTGTAGGTATAAATACGACTATTTAATTTATTTGAATGTTAGAGTGCATCTTGAGTGGCTTTATGCTATTGCTTTAAAAATAACTGTTAGTATAATTTTATAAATTGAATATATAGAGAGAGAGGTATTTTATAATTTAAAATAAATTCCATTATGTAGAGCAAAAAAACATGTACAAATTAAATAAAAATGCACATTTTAAATGTATTCTTTACCAGTAAAACGGAACATGCAACTGCAAAAAAAAGGGCAAATATTTTTTTCTATTTACGATTTCATAATACTAAAATAGTAATAAACATATTTTAAGCTGAAAAAGTGTAAATTTACGTTAATTTGGGGAAGTCAAATAATTGCCTTGTCCCTGTACTTCTGTATAGGAGTTCAAAAAAAACACAGCAAATAGCTTTGAAATTTAGAATTTGGCTATTAAATTCTAAATAAGTATGTTTCAAAATGTAACGAATACATTATACTCTGTTCTTCCTCATAACATAAAGTTTTTTTTCTCTAATGGGTCTGCAACATTGGCGGTCAAGCCTTTGCAGACTCGGTTCATAGACATGCCCACATAGTTCCCAAAACCAAGAGTTTTTTTTGTGGTCACTATCTAGGCGACTCTCGCTTCCAATTCTGACGCACAGATTGCAATGAATCTAAGCTCTGCGTGGATGATAAAGCCTGCCGAGAAAAGTATGTTGAGTATTAAAAAGTATGAGAGATTTATAAATAAAATTTGTTATAACCAAGTGTAACTCGTCATTTGAGCAGGCTTCCGAATTACGAGTCAAGTATTCGGAAGCCGAGATTTAATTTTACCGAAAGTACGCAAGCTAAATGGGCCCTCCAGGGATCCTAAACAGGCCACATAAACAAGAAGTCATAGCAACAATTAAAAGCCCTAAAAAACTAAATGTCTTTGTTTATTGTAATAATTAAAAGCTTTACGGGGAACCAGAACACCAGCCGCCTCGGTGGCAGAATGGTTAGTGTAGTAGCCTTTGGAGCTGCTGGGGTCGGGTTCGAATCCCGGTCAGGCATGGATGTTTGTGACTGTCAATAAATGTTGTTATTTGTCTATGTATTATTCATTTCTTTGTGACTGTAAAATTTCTTTCTGTGTCTGTCCCACTTGACGAAAGCTTATAAGCGGTTCTCTGAACAAGCACACAAGCTGGAATATATATGTATCATACCATAACATACCAGAATACCAAGAATTTTCGAAAATTAAATTTCAATGTTTTTAGTGTCTCTTACAATACGAAATCTAACTTTTCAACCATATCTTACAAGAACATGCAATAGTAAACCTTTCGAGTGCTGGAAGTATTTTTAATATTTTTTTAAATAAACGTTGTTAATGTAAATTCCTATCATAATGTTTACTTTAAATACTCATATCTCAAAACTTACTTTTTCATATTCATGTTCCTTTTTCTAAGAATCTACTTTAAGTATCAACCTGAAGTTTTTTATACGTATTTAGGAAGGTAGTTTCTTACCTTTTTTATTTTTAATATTTCTGATGTTTTTTCAGTATAACAAAATGTAGTTTCCCTTAAAAATTTATAATTTAAAAACCAAACAACAATTTTTTAAATGCCCCCAGTAAAGTATAGTTAAATGATATTTAAACAACTGGTAAAAAATTCTTTTAAAAGCATCCAATAGATTCTGAGAAAAAGATACATAAAAAAGGTCATTTTAACATGGGCTTCAATAGAGGATTCCTGATTCCCCTTAAGCTAGAAAACATTACTTACGAATTAAATATTTGTATAGTTAAGCTAGTATTTCATAGTAACATTTTAAAAATTATATTGTAAATATTTTCATCGCAGAATTTTACAAATAATATTGAAAATATTTTCATAGTAAAATTTAAAAAATAATATTGTAAATATTTTCATCGTAATATTTTACAAATAATAATACCGGAAATATTTTCATCGTATTATTTTACAAAGAATATTGGAAATATCTAATTCTGAGTAGCACAAAATCCAAAAGAGTAGTTGTCATTATTCTGGAATCAATAAAAAAGGGAATAATACGTATTATATCCCATGTCAGGTTTGTCAATCGATTTATTTCATCACACGAAATGACATTTTATGATATGGTAAGAACAATTGGCGATTCCTTCTACCCCATTATGACATTATGCATCAACGTTGCCATAGCATTTAGATCCATGTTACACAATTGACTGTTTTAACAAGTGTCCTGAGCATTTTCAGTGTACGAATATTCACATATTATTTTTTTTAATATTTGGTCACAGGTTTAGACAGAAATTAAATTTTGAAAGTAGCATTATTTAGTATTATTTTTAAGGTATTTTAAATACGTTTATCAATTTTAGAAATTGGTCATTTGAATCTTAGATTTGCTTTAATTTTTATCTTATTTCGTTTTTTTAAAAATCCTAATTTACGTCAAATAAAAATTCTATTTTGGATGTAAGACTTTTAGCTTCCACACTACGTTTATAACGTAAAAAGTGGAAGGTTTTATAATCGTTCTGTCTGTCTGTCAGTCTGTCTGTCCGTCTGTCTGTCTGTCCGTCTGTCCGTCACCCACTTTCACAGAACGAACCGCATGTCCCACAAACAAGTGGGATACGTCATTTTGAAGCAAAAAATCAGTTTAGGCTACATTCCAAATTTCATTAAAAAATTAAATTAGAAGTTTATTTAGAATTTAAATAACTAAAAATGTTATCTACATTGAAATAACATGCGAATTCCATTTTTAATCAATATTTTCACTGTTGCCATTACATCAAACGCACGAGAAACTTTATCTAAAATAAAAATAAAATTCTTTAAAAAAAATATTTATTTTTGTGTAATAATTCAATTTGGATTGTTGTAATAGCACAATAAAGTCATTTTGATGGTTCGTAATATTTTTGGGAAGAAAGATGCATAAAAAATTCGAAATTTGCATAAAAATATGCAATTTTTCGCTTTTATTTTTAAAGCAACAATTTTAAGAATATATTTTTCGAAATGTAAACTTGTGGCTGCAAAAAGATATTTATTAAAAAAAATCATCACTATTCTTCTAAGTTCAAAAAAATTAGCAAACGATAAAGGTTAATTATCAAATCTGCAAAAGAAGATTAAAGAATGTTATTAGTTTTTGCTTATAAAAGTTTGAATTAAAACTAGCCAAAGGTCCTGTTTTGCGAATTTCTTTTTGAGGTGTTAGTGTGTTTTCTGTTGAGCGTAAAATGTTTTGTGGAAGCGGTGTAAGTGACAGATTCTGTAACAAACCAACTTGTTTATTGTTTGAGAGATAAATGCATTATACAATAGGAATTTCATGTAAAAAAACAGCAAATTAAATAGTTACATCTTAGGATAGGCAAGTTTTGTCAAATTTACAAACATCCCATTTATGAATACATATTAAAATGTTAATTCCTAAGCCACAACTTCCACGATTGCATGTAGCTTTATTTAATTTTTAAAAAAAGGCCCCGTACCACATACTCTTAAAACTACTAAAATGTTTTAATACATTATGGATCTAGCAACATTCATTAAGGAATAAATTATTACTGCTAACTGACGTAAAATAGTTTATTCTTTGATATTAACTAATTCCCATACTGCCTTAGTTTATATCACTCATAAACTGAAATTTTCCAGCGAAACACAATAAAAAATTCTTTAAACGTTTCCACAAGCTTGAACAACCCGTTTTGTGGATGTGACAGTAGTGTAACATACAATTTAAAAATAGGCTTCGCAATAGACAATGCTAAATATATTTAATTTTTATTAAATAAATTTTATTTTAAGTTTGTGCACTACGTTTATAATCTAGAAAGTGGAAACTGTTATAAAAGCACTGTCTGTCAGTTTCCCTCTTTTATAGCTCCAGCTACAATTGCAACAGGAAAGTGTGATACGTCAAAAAACTCAGCTCATTGAAAATATATGACATTGGAAATTTCACAGAAATTTAATGTTGATTAAAAGTGCAGAATAATGACACTTTTAACAAATTGGAATCAAAGTTGCCACTCATAACAAATGCACGGAAAACTTTGTTTGGATTGAAAATAGATTTTAAAGGAAATTTTTTTTTGTGATATAAATCTGTTTGAAAGGGCATCAGAGCTAATGTCAGAATGCGAATCGTTAGAAACATTTTTTTTCTTCTGTTGTGACTGCATACTTAAGGTTACGTACGCCACACCTTAACTTCTATATGTATTAATAATTTTTTAATAAATTTAAAAACAAATCGATATTAAAAGCTTCTTACAACTTTACTAAAACAGCAAATCAAACTGAAACCAACAAAGTCTCTTCAAACCGGGCCATGAAAATTTTTAGTCTTTCACAAAACTTTGGCAATTATATTTATTATTGCCTTCTGTATGCCGCGCCACACAGCGGTACTTTTGAGAAATAATTACGCTCGGCACCTCTGCATCTATATCTATGGAAATCGCAATAAAACCCCTTCCGACTATAAAAGAAGAAAAGTTTCAGATTCCAGAGGAGGAACTCTGGAGAGAATTAATGATGTCGGTAGCGAGATTTTTCCTCTCTTTAGTTTCAGAAAATGCTTCGATGCCTCGGTGAGGATGGCTCGTAAAACCACAATAAGTGCGGTGCGTAAAGCACTTGCGGTCGTGCGAAGAAAATTGATTCAGAAACGTGTGTGATATGAGACGTAAGCATGTATTGTTTCGAGAAATATTAGGGGACCCAATAATTTTGCGTATTTATCGAAGTTATTAGTTCAGTTAGTTTAGGTTTAATTTATTTAAATTTTTTATAATTACGAGAAAGGACGAATTTTGAGAATTAGTGATGTCAAAAGGGAGATTTTCCTCCCCCGAATTTAGAAAATCCTTAGATGCCTCAGTGTGGATGGTTCGCAAAAGCACAACCAATGCAGTGCATAAAGCACTTGCATTAGTGCAAAAAAAATGATGCCGAAATTCGGTATGATATGAGTTATAAGTATGTATTGTTTCGAGTCTCATTAGAATAACCTAATAGTTTTACTCATTTATTGAAAAATTGAGAAAACTTTAGAAAATGCATGCATTTATTATAAAGGATGGAAAAAAATCATTATTTACGTTCTACAAAACAGGTTACAAAAATCATTACTTATACTACCTAATCTGTAAGGAGGCGTATAATTTAGAGAGCAAATATTAAAATTTAAATGTTCCAGTGAACAAATAGTTTTGGGAATTAATAATGTCGGTAGCGAGATTTTTCCTCTCTTCAGTTTCAGAAAATGCTTCGATGCCTCGGTGAGGATGGCTCGTAAAACCACAGTAAATGCGGTGCGTAAAGCACTTGCGGTCGTGCGAAGAAAATTGATTCAGAAACGTGTGTGATGTGAGACGTAAGCATGTATTGTTTCGAGCAACATTAGGGGACCTAATATATTTGCTTATTTATCGAAAAATGGTAGATAAGCTGAAATCGTAACTTAAGACATAGTATTCGTTTGTGATATCTAAAAGAAAACACTATCCGTATCAGAAAAATAGGGTTAAAATAAATAACTTTTATTTATTATTCGCAACTTGACGCATAATTTAGTGACAAGTTTTAGAAAACAAGTGTTTTAAGTTTTTTTTTTTTTTTTAAAAGAAATTTACTTAATATTTTGGGGCAAAATGAAGAAAAAAATAATTTACTTAGAGAGAAAAGGACATTTCTCAGAATGTGATAATAATTAAGCAACATTGTAATGACACCCCTTGTACAGCAAGACGGAAATAAAACAGTCATAACAATTTGTTGAAGTAATTTTGAAATAAAAATTGAAAATTAAAGAAATTAAGTTTATATTTTAAAAAAAAGCATGGGATATTACTTAACTTTAGAAAACCAGCAATTCAAAATGGTGCAAAAAATGCACCAATTCCTTAAAATGGAGCTATTGATTTTTTTTCAAAGATCAAGTATATTTGCTTTACAATTAAATTATTTATTGAGTGTAAAAACACCATATATTAACTCCGCATATTCTAAACGTTTTAAATAATAGCCCTAATACTTAAACACATATTGTCAAAGACATCCATTGTTAACAACATTAGTCGAAACAATGGAAGTCGTGACAACGGACTCTTTAAATAAGTCACCGAAATGGTTTAAAAATACAAAGAAATTGCGTGACAACAGGGGTATGCTGTGTCCCACAGTTTCTCCTGAGATTTACAATGTCAGTAAAAGAAATGTCTTTTAGTTTGGAATAGTTGTAAATACTAGTGGAAGGTTTTTGGTGGTTGGTTGGTAGACATATTTTCAGGCTTGTAAGCTTGGTCAGAGACCCACTTATGAACATTCGTCAGGTGAGACAAGAACAACACACATACGTGACAAATGCTACAATCGATCTCCCGCCACCTCCACAATTTAGGCATGTCCCTGAAGGGGAGGGAAATAGCCTCCAGGGACCTGTACCCTTGGGAAACTGCGCATTGAACGCCCACAGAACTTTCGGACCCAACAGATTTAACTAACACGTACTCTGGAAAGTATTTGCTTTGTTGGGTTTGGACTGACCACTTTTGGTTGTCTGTTTATAACGTCTGTGCGAAGGTTTAACACAGCTTAAAGATAAATATTTTGTATATTATGTTTTTAATAATAATAATAATAATAATAACAATTGAAGCTTATGGCGATGGTATAATGAAGCGTTATCATATCACGTAACCTTAAATCTGTGGGTCCCAAAGTCCTGTAGGCGGTCATGGTACAGTTTCAAACGTATACAGGCCTCTGAAGTCTATTTCCCTCCAATTCAGGGGCATGTCTAAATTGCTGAGGTGGCAATAGATGGCAGCATATGTCACTCATGTGGGTGTGTTGTATCTGTCTTACTTGATGAACGTTTATAAGTGGGTCTCTGACCAAGCACACAAACCTGAAAATATATGTCTAGCAACCAACCAACCATCCATGAAATATCAATTCATCCAATAAATATCAAGTCATCAATTGGAAAATACTCAACGCTATTAACTCTAAATAAGTGGCCTAGATTGACGGCGTTTTAGCTAATCTACACTCTTAAAACAAAAGAGTGAAATCCACTCCTATAGGGAAAGTGCATTTTTAACACTGGAATGAGTGAAAATTAACTCCAACTGAGTTAAAATCGCTCGTTTGTTTCAAGAGTGAAAGTACGATGCGGGGCCTGGATGGCCGAGTGGTTAAGATCGCTGGCCTGCAGTCTGCGCGCTGTAACTGTTGCTGGTTCGATTCTCGCCTTCGCCCTGGGTGTATACTTTCTTTCTCTGTGACAGTATAAACTCTTTTTGTGTCTGTCTTACTTGACGAAGTGTTATAAGCGGGTCTCTGATCAAGCATACAAGCCGGAATATATATGTACCTACCCTACGATGCATATATGAAAATATTGCAGATGGCATATAACTGTGTCTATGATGAAGCAATGGACTAATCCATCCAAAAACAATCAAAATGCCAAATAAAGTTAACTCAAACCAACAACAGTGAATTACTAAGCGGCTCTTTAACTCGTCTTTCTTTTTTCCTCCGACCAAATTACAGTGACAAATGCTTCAAAGAAGGCGCTCATTAAGTCCCAGGGTCTCTAAAAAACTCCTTCTCATTACTTACTAAGAGAAATGGGAAGTGTCCGAAGGGATAAGGCCAATTGCCTGCATTTCCCAAGGAGACGATAATTCTTCAAGGAACAAAAAGAATGATCAGAAATATTTTATAAATGACATTAAATTATTGGGTATGTTTTGACTTAGATGAAATGTTTGTCATAAATTAGTAACATTATTTACCCGGCAGAACCACGGTTAAGGAGCTGGCCTTTAGAGCTTCTGGGTTCGGTAACCCGGGTAATCCCGGTAAACGGATGTATGTGTTTGTCAATAAATGTTTGTTATTTGTCGATGTGTTTGTGTCGTCCTTTCTATGTGTAAAGAGTGTGTCTAAAGCATATGCTCCTCCCTTTCCTTAGGGCGCATTCTAAGTTATGTTATGTTATGTTACCGATTCTTGATTTGAAATATGTGTTATGATATTTAAGTAAGATTAAAGTATGATATTAAGTGCGATTAAAATTTCAATGCTTCAGTAAAAAATTCATATTTTTTTATTACTACTTGAGTACGTTTTTTAAATTTTCATCTTTTAATTTTTTTATATATTCTTATTTTATAATTTTTTTTTCATTTTTTAAAATTCAATAAAAAATTTCAACTTTTATATACTTTGATTTATTCATACTTTTTCGCAGTGTAAATTGATTGCTAATTGGTAATTTATTTTAGCTTTGTTCAAATATTTGATTTGAAAAATATTGAAGCAATTGTGTCGAAAATTCCAACAAAGTTATAATTCTTTAGGTAAAGGAGTTTTATCTCACATGATGATGGAGGGAAATTTCGTCTGTCCTACGAAAGGCTCTACTTCTTGGTAAATTTATATCTCAATTACTCATATCCGAACAATGTATTGATTTTCTATAAAGGAGTCTTTTTAAAATTTTCATTATTTTGAACTGTGTAACTATAATAAAATATTTTCCAATCAAACTTTAAAAATTCCCACTCCTTATTTTTAAACAAAAGATGACGTATAAAATCCAATATATGCGCACTTTATAAAAGTCAAATATCATTTGACTGAAATTTAATTGTTCTCACCATTTGAAAGGAATCAGAAAATTATTCACTCAATAAACAACACAAAAAAACAATTATTACCAATTTCATTGTTAAAAGTTAAAAAGAACTCCAAAAACACTCAAAATCACTCCGAGTAAATGGCACAGCCATTCATTTACGACACTCCCAGACAAAGTCAATCGTACGCAGACCCATTATTGTCTCTTTTTTTTTCGATTTCGATTCCAAATAATCGATTCCAGAATCAAATTGAAGAAGCATTTGATGAGTGCATCGAATTGGTGGTGGACGACGGAGACTGAAGCAAGGGTGGTTGAGGGGTTATATCGATTCGGACGCGAGAGTAATTGTGATGGGGAAGTAGAGGCGTTTGTGGCCTGGTGGTAAGTTGTTGAATTTTGGTACTGCTTTTGGTAAATTAGTGTCATGTTACTCCATAAAACTGGTGAAACTAGTTTAAGGGAAGTGGTACTCATTTTTTTTGGTGCGATAAAATAACAAATTAGAATAGGGTCAAGTGGGGTAAGTGTGATAAACAGCTCTTGTAACTTTGGAAATCATTCTAAAAATCTGAAGTTTGCAATATATAACATATTAGACCACTTATAATTAAACTAAAAAGAAATATTGACCTTATTTTTTGTTTAAAGAAAGTTTTGAGCTTTTGAATTTAAGTGCAACTGTCTTCTTTTTATGTGGGTTTTCCTATGTGGGGTAAGTGTGATAAAACAGCAATGGATTTTGAAATGCAAATTTTGCACACTTAAAATTGGAGTTCAAACATATAATTTTTTTTCTACATATGTATGTTTCTTATAATAATTCACTACCAATTTTAGGATTTGGAATTTACTTGAAGCAGAGAACGAATTTTCTTAATGAAAAATGCAGAAACCCTATCACACTTAGCCCACTTGACCCTAGATTATTGCGTATGGGTGGGGGGCTTCGCAAATATCGTGCTTTAAGGATCTGCCTCCAGCTTTTCTGGGTAACGTCCCATAATGAATGGTGTAGTGTAGAATTATTCCATGAAGCTTGAAGAAATAGATTTTTACAATGTACATCAGCCACTGGACTTGCGTACCCAGTAGCGATGCTCAATATCAATCTGTACTAAATCGCACCGAAAAGTTGCTACCATAACTTTGGCGAGATGGAAATGACTTATTTTTGCAGTGCCCAGGGAATTATAGCGTTAATGTAAAACATCTAAGACAAGGGCATTTCACCGAGCAGGATTATTGCCTCTAGATGAACGTCAGCTGCCATTTCTCTAAGGTTTTCGAATTACTAGGGCTTATAACTAATTAACATAATGGATTCAGCAAAGTTTAATTAGGAATTTCATTTAATTAGGGTCAGACAGGGGAAAAAATCCACAATTAAAGAATTGAAACGTTCCGATAATTGATTGAATCACACTTTGTATCTGTTGAAAAATATATCCAAGAAAGACGAAGAGTTTTACCGCAACAAATTTTTTTAAAAAAAAATGCATAATTTGTATACTCCGAAAATAAAAATTATTAAATGTATAGTATGTAAGAAAAATATAGTTGAAATCTATATTAAATTGTAATAAATACATTTTAATTCAGAAAATTAAATAAATTATAAACGAACTGCACAAATTATTTTTAAAATAAAATAAAAGAGAACGTATATAATAAATTACACAAAATAATGGAATGACAAGAATACATGCAATTGATTATAAATTAATAAATTTAATACAATCAACTGATATTAAATAAAACATAATATTACCAAAAAACATTAAATTGCATCCTTTACTTATCACACAATACAATAAAAAACCCTCCTCTCTCTCAATAGGAGAAGTTTTCTTAAAATTTTCTTTTACTTTTACATATAAGTATAGTTACCAACAACATTTTGGATCCCCCCCCCCCTCAAGAGGAGATGTTTTCTGAAAATTTTCTTTTACTTTTACATATAAGTATAGTTACCAACAACATTTTGGATCCCCCCCCCCCACCCTCTCAATAGGAGAAGTTTTCTGAAAATTTTCTTTTACTTTTACATCTAAGTATAGTTACCAACAACATTTTGGAACCCCCCCCCCCCCACCCTCTCAATGGGAGAAGTTTTCTGAAAATTTTCTTTTACTTTTACACATAAGTATAGTTACCAACAACATTTTGGATCCCCCCCCCCCCCACCCTCTCAATAGGAGAAGTTTTCTGAAAATTTTCTCTTACTTTTACATATAAGTATAGTTACCAACAACATTTTGGATCCCCCCCACCCCCACCCCCTCAAGAGGAGAAGTTTTCCTGAAGTTTTTGTTTTACCTTCACATAAGTATAGTTACAGCAAACATTTAGGATATATAAAAAAAATGTTTGTTTTTTGCTCTCCTACACTTTTTGATTATGTTCCAAAAGTATTTTTTTTTCGAAAAAATTAGCCAAGGCAAAGTAATGAAGATATAAATATTAAAAAAATGATGTAAAGACAAGCTTCGTTAAATTATAATGGTATTTTCAGATAGTTAAATTATTATAAATGAGAAATATTTTTAGTAATATTAGCAAGATATTAGTAAAGAAAAAAACGTCCCAAGAAACAACATAGCTATATGTCTCTCGATATCGAAATTTGGCATGCATAAAAAATGAAAAATATTAATTCCCACACAACTATTTTCTTTTTTTTTCTTAGGTAATATGACATTATTTGAAGTATACTGCAAAAACCTCTATTAAAAGAGAATATTTCTGTTGTTTTTACATATTTTTTGTGACCCAGTTTTCGGTTTGAACGAGAACAAACGATATTCGAATAGAACGATATTTATTATACCTGCAATTTGTTATTAAATTGTTCTTTTTTTGAGGCACATAATTTTAATGATTTGAATTCAAATCTACTTAATACTTACTTTCATTCACCTCAAAACAAGAATTTCAACATGAAGTTGTTGTATACAATGATAAATATTTTTAAAAAAAATCAATGTCAAAAATATAAATATGAAAGTTATTTGTAACAGGTACTATTTATCTTCCATCACATTTTAACTAAAAATTAAGAAACATAAAAAATGCATGTTATTGTAATACCTAAAAAAGCATTTAATAAAAAGGATATTTAAAAACAATAGTTTATTAAAACGGGAAAAACAAAATATGACAAATTAAGATCATACTACTGAGCAATCACTGTAGGGCGAAGCTAGCTAAGTTAAACCAAAAAAAAAGAGTTTAAAAAGTTGGCGTTTATGTTAGGAAGTTTATGTTTTTTCTTCTAAGGAAGATGCTATATGTGCTCACAAAATGATTGTCCAATTTTTCAAATTCAAAACGCTATAAAAATATACTACCATGAAATGTTACAATGTTTGAATTTATATACCATTAGTAAACTAAAGTAACACAAAACGATTTAACAACCTAAGACTTCCCATTTATTGCTAAATTGGATCAAGATTAGAACTTAGTGGCCAACCCATTTAAAGAGCTATACGTGGAATAAAATCAGTTAAGTCCACTGAAAAATTCTCCCCTAAACATTTTCCTTTCATCATTCTACTGAAAGAAAAAGCTTATAAGGAAATCACTCTGTATACTGATCCATTTTTAATAGTAGCAATTCATTTTTAGAGATAAACGAAGCCATAAATTTCGCTCAAACACGGTAATTTATCCAAGAGAATCAAGCGTTAAGTAGAGAAAGCAATTCTATACACGTCGAAGATTGGATAATGAAATAAAATGGCTCTTTTACTTAAGTTAATAACGTGATCCGACCAATTGAATGAGTGTAATGAAACGAAAAAGCCACTATAATATTATTATGCAGGGTGTGCGTAAAAGAATGTCCTAGTTTCAAATTGTAACAGTATCAGCTGTAACTGTTCGACAAATGTTGTTGAAGGTGACGAAATGAATAATAACTCCAACAGTTTCAGATAAGAGCATGCGCTTGTACAGCTACATCGTTTTCACAGTTGCAGTGTCATCTATTCCATTACTCCGGACTTGCTGCAGACCGTATGGGAAGAAATGCATTTTCGTTTGGATGTGTGCCGTATCACTCAAGGTGCACGCGTTGATCACTTATAGGAAAAACTAGGTTAGTTTTCTTTCAATTTCAATTATGATTTGTTATATTTAGTATGAAATAAGCTCCTGCAATATACCATTAAAACTCGGACATTCTTTTACGGACACCCTGTATTTTACAATAACTTTTAACGTTATATGTGAAGAGTTTGTAAGTATACTTAAAAAGCATTGTAATCACTCATATGTTAGTTAATAACTTGCTCTTTAATAGTGCTATTTTCTTTGCTACTTTTCCTACGCTAAAATTTGATTATTTCTCTATTTTGTAATTGTATTAGAATTTATGTATTTTTAAGTTCATTTTGCTTATGTTTCTTTTTTTTTATAACGAAAGAGGATATTTTTCTGCATGATAATATAAACAAATATTAATAACTATTTTAAAAATGTCACTTGAACCTGGCGCGACTTTGAAATATTTTTTTACCGGAAATGTTACAAAATGTTTGCCTCAAAATTGTTTAGTTACGAGTCTTCAGAAAAAAAAGTTAACTATTTTGGAACAAATAAAATATTTGACGCATTTACGAAATCCCCAAAAAAACAGTTGTTTTTGAAATTTTCGTTTTATAAACATTGGAAGATTTTATTCACATTTGGAAGTTCAAGATGCACTAAGAGAAAATGGTTAACACTGTTAAATCTTTTCAACTTTTTGAAGCAGAAAAAAAGACACAAAAAAAAGAATTTTTATCCTCGGAGATTTTTTTGAAGACATTAAAAAATCAAAGCTGAAAAGGTGTTTTCATCAATACATTTTTATTTAGATGTGACGAAAACAATTCTTAAGCAGAAAATAACAACTTGTTCTATAAATTTATCCATACCGAAAAACACATCATGGTAAATAGCCGGTACAGAGGAGATTTTTTTTTGCATTTAATTTAACAATGTTTTAACAATGCGGCATAATTATAAACATTCATTTACCACTGTAATCTTAAACAATATGTTACGTTATATTGTTAACAATTCTGTAACACTGTATTATTAAATTTTGTATTGTTTAATGTTTCAAAATTCCATAATCCTGAAATTATTGAGATATTTATATCATTGTTTTGTAAACAAATCTGTAACAAGGATTCAACGCTTAACGATCATTTTCCACCATACTTTATTTTAATACGTTTGTATGATGTCGTGACATCATATTGCGGTGGAGAGGATAAACACTAGTCACTTGTGGCACTTGACTTCTGGGGTTAACCTAAAGAAGCGTGACCGGATTTGGCGACTTTTCAAAAATGTCGCCAAGTCGAAATTATATCAAACCCCGGCACTTGCTGAGATGGATGCCATCTCGAAATAACCAAAAGTACTACCTAATTTGGCCGATACTCAAAACGGCCGACTTAAAACAGCGGAAAAATTCATTAAGCTGTAGACCAGTTTAAAAAAAAAAAGTCAAATGTTAAAATGCCGAAGAATTGATTAATAAGTAAATAAATTAAATAAAATCATTAAGCATATAATAGATAAAATATTAGTATAAGAAAACTTCAGAATAAAGCCAAAGGCGGAAATAAAACCAATTTGTTGGGGTTACCAATTTTGGCGTACAATTTCCGGCCAATATTCTTTAGGTTAACCTACCTCTGGTAAGTTTTGCAGCTACGAGGCAATCTCTCCCACAACCTCTCCTTCCCCTACAAACCGTCAACGAAACAGGACTTAATTTTGACGGTATCAAGTTTAGTTTAGTGTAGTTTGAATTATCCGTTCTAGAGTTACACGAGGGCTATTTTTAACGAGCTTTCTGTTTTAGAACCACAGTCACGGACGCTGACGCTATCAAGATGGGATCATTTGAGCCTTTAAGTAAAATCCCCCTCATTGTCATATGCACTGTCATCTACGACTTATACCAATCGTCCTTTTTGTGGTTAGTAATGTCTGTTTGTAATTTTAGTCCACGATTATGTATACAAAATTCTCCCTAATTATATGTATTTAAAGTTCAATGTAATTAACTGATAAGAGTATTTATTTTGTAACTAGCATTATTACACATACACACTGACAAGCAAATGAGAAACAATATTATAAAGTAGAGATGGAAAAATCTAGAAGAAGTTTTAAAAATAAATCCCCAACTAGTATAAGATCTGTGGAAAAAAAACGCACATAAGTAAAAGATTGGTAAAAAAATATTAATTACCAGTAAAATTGTATTGTTAAAAAATAAGTATCATTGTAAGTGTCATAACATGTATCACACCAATTCTGTAACAATGTTACGTTAATTCGAAAGCTATTTACCTTGCTTTAATTATATAATTATTTTTATTATTATAATATTAATTTCATAATATATTGATGTCCATACACTTCCATGCCAAACAATCTTTCTTTTAATAGAAAATACACGGGCACTTCATAATCAATAACACTACATTTTTTTAAAATTTCTGTACTGTTGGATTATAAATAAATCGTGTTATTATATTTTTATAAAATCAGTAACAACTCATTTGTAAGGGTCACGCTCAGATTAAATAAATAATTCATAAATAATTAAATACGTGCAGACGATTGTGTATAAGCTTTTGTGCGATGGCATCAGTTTTGTTGTAGAAAAAAAAATGGCGAATGATTAGTTTATTTAATTTGTGTGTTTTGAAAAGTAAAGTTTGTTCTTTGAAATAAATTACTTAAGAAAATAAATAAGTTGTTTAAAAAAGCTTATTGAATCCGGTCATTCGGTCACTACATCATTGTTAACAAATCCTTCAATAGCGTATCATTAAAAATACTGTAGCGTAACATATAACAAATCTGTATCAATGTAACATATTTCCGACGGCAATTTATCTTGTCTTCAATCATTCATAATATCCATACAGGTGCATTCCAAACAGCCTTCTCATGCAGAAAACACACAATTCCCGATAAAAGGGTGTTCGTAAAATGAAAACGCCCCGTTAGTAGCCATGGTTTCCGGAAGAGAGCCACAAAAATTTAATCTCTTTTTCGCTCGCTCTGAGGAATGGTTCTTGGACCACTACCAAGGAAGAGCCCACATTGTGTTGACCGGTAATTGTTAGTTAAGTTAATAATTTTGGCCGGCTTCGCCGTGTGTAATTGAGGTTTTCTTATTTTAGCCTTACGAGGATTCGATAGATATTTGTAACGTAGACGTTTGAGACGTAGTAGTAAAAACTTTGGAGGTATATACAGGGTGGTTACAAAATAACGCTCGCTATTCGGAGTGGTCTGTAGCTTTAACGAATTATCCAAATGCAAAAAAAAAACTTTTAGACACTTACTAATCAAGACGGGGGAAAAGGAATGGAATCATAAAAAACAAACTCGTCACTTGACCAAAGTTCTAAATTACGAGGCGCAATTGGGTGTGTTTTCCGTAATTAGCCATAATTGGCTATGCCTCGTAATTTAGAACCTTGGTCAAAATACGAGTTTCTTTTTATGATTCAATTTTTTTCCCCTTCTTGATTAGTAAGTGCCTAAATTTTTAATGCATGTGGATTATTCATTCAAGCTACGGACCACTCCGAATAGCGAGCGTTATTTTCTAACCACCCTGAATGACTACTGGTGCTTTCTTAGGCTATAAGTTCGTTTAGCTATTTTTTTAGCAACTATATCGCTCTTCCTGGGGGACAAGCAAAAAACCGCGATATAACGGCTTGAGCGATATAACGAGCGACCTAATAATTACTATATTTTTGATTTTTTTTTATACTCTCAACAAAGTTTTTAAACTAAAGCTCAGTATATATTTAGAAAATAAATCTAAATCATATTAAATAATGTAAATCCCCTAGAAAAATCATAAAGAACTTATTATTATTATTAATTACTATAAACATTACACATCAATGCACAGGCCATGCATATTTCTCCCATTTTCTAGTAAAATATCCATTGAAAGTTATCTGTTTAGATTTTTTTTCCTACAACTTGACCTATTCGCCTATCTTGACCATGCGTCTTATGTCGATCGAACGAAAGTACAAATGTATTGGAAAAAACGGGGGGGGGGGGGGGGGGCCCCCAATTGGGAGACATAATACAAAGGTGCTATATTACCGAATGCGCGATGTAACGAGGTGCGATAAAGCGAGGGGTTACTGTATTAGTTAAATTTCATTAAATAGGGTTCTTGACTAAAAAAATATTCTTATGCCAAAAACATTATACCTTTTTTTTTTCAAATACCCCATAAAAAAGGGGGGAATGAATTTGCAAATTAGGATGAAAAATCACTCCCGAAAACGCTTTCTTGCTGTCACGTGGTATCTATGACGTTAAACAAACTTTGAAACACCATTTTGGTATCTACTTTTAGTAAATTTGAACTATCCACTTCTGTAAACTTCTTCTATTATCTATATAATTCTTGTTTTAATATCAAATTAGATTAAATCCAGTTTGATAGCAAGCAAAAAAAAAAAACCTTCACGTCGTCGCTTTGTTTATACCTACTAGTGACGTCACCCAAATCGACGTGTTTGTGATCACGTGACGTACCGATGAAAAATAAGCCAATTTAAAATGGCTTTTATGATTTATTTAAAGATTTATTTTGCAAAAAAATATATACGTTTGTTATGTTTAGGTTGAACTATAATTCATTTAATATTGGAAGGTATTTTAGCGATACAGTCTACTTTTTGTATCGTGTTATAAAAGCACTTGTAAAGCCACTGGAAATGTGACTTGAGGTAACTTATGGGAAAGTATCAGCATAAGTGGTTATTGATGGAATTAAGTCATCCATGGTAGGCAGAAGAAGTAAAAATTGGTAAAGGTCTTTTTAAAAGTGTTGGTTTGCTCCGCTTGTACAATGAAAACTTCATTTTTGAATTCCTTTAAGTAGACCCAAAAGAAATTTAATCCAGTAACGTAGATTATATATTGTAGTGTTAACTTTGGGAGTATTTAAGCTTAGTCGGGTATCTGTTAGTCTAGAGGTGGTGGGGGGGGGGGGTTGTAGGTACATATATATTCCGAATTGTGTGCTTGGTCGGAGATCCGCTTATGAAGCCTTAGTCAAGTAAAGAAGACACAGAAAGAATTTTTACTGACTGGAGAGAAAAGAATATACACCCAGGGAAAAGATGGGAATCTAACCCGCACCCGTTACAGAGCGCAGACTGCTAGCGTAAACCACTTGGCCACCTGCCACCCGGTCCCCGCCTAGAGGTTTAACATCAGGCATTTAAGTTGACTAGGAAAGTTATAATATGTTGCCAAATAATCAGAAATATAACTTGTATAAGCTGTTACGTCAGTGTCAGTACAAGTTGTTATTGACTGAATCAAGTTATACTTTGTTGACAGGAGTAAAAATTGGAAAAGATCTACTATGAAATGTTTGAGTTAGTTTTACTCATTTAAAATGCATTCAATCAGATATCTGACTCCCCTCGCTTGTAACCCAAACAAGTTTATATAACTTCTTATACAACTCGTTTTTCGGTTCTGAATTGAGATAAAAAATATATCGTGTTTTCTCTATGAAATTATAGGAGTAACCAAACAATTTTCTATTTGTTTTATAGCGAAATTATAAGAAAAAATGAGCCGAATGAATGGTTAAATATGAGTTTAGATAAAATAAATTTAAAAAAAAACACATACAAAAAAAATTCAGATTATTTTTTTTAAATGTTTTTTATAAGTAAAATTTGTAAGGTATGTAAATTTATGTATTTTTTTAAGCTCAGCTTATAAATATTTACTATTTCTACGGAAGTTACCCGAAATTGATAATTTATCAGAGAAAAACGTAAAAATAAATTTATACATTTTCAGATAATGATAGATTCAACATCATTTAATTGTTTGCATATATTGTTTTAAACCCTTCACAATGATACATTTACTTAAGATGTTCAATAAAAGCATACATTACACTCATACCCCAATTGGTTAGCAAAATTTTCCATATTAATTTAATTTGCTATAATTTCTATAACAAGTAGCTTAAACAAATTTAAAAAATTGAACAATGGCGAATTAGGTAAACCTTTTGCTACAATTTCCATTTTTTATTATATAAATGTAATAAAAAATGGAAATGGAACGTTAAATTTTAGAATATATAATTTGATGTAAATATAAAAGCAAATAGTGGTATCTTCATTTTTTTCTTAAGTTCTTTGGTAGATCATTAGTAAAGTAATAATTCATTTTTCACGTGTTTGAATCTTGTTTACTACAAACTACGTTTTCCTCTGCCGTTGCTTTTATTTTCGAAAACTTTCCTGTGAATGCTCTTAAAACTTTAGAAATAGCATTGGAACCCTGGCACGCATATTTAACTGACAGAGTTTTGCGGGAAATATTCAAAAAATAATAAAAACCAATACATTTCGATCAATAAGTTAAGCTTTCAAAAGGTGCGTGAAACTGTCGAGAAAGAAAAATTTAGAAAATACTAAATAAGTTTTAGATTAGTATAGAAAACGTAAACAAGATCATGTAATGCAATTGCAGATTTATTTATTTAAGTATATTAGATGTGTGAGAGCCTACCCGGCGACGCAATGGTTAGGATGCTAGCCTTTGGAGCTGCTGGATTCGGGCTGGAATCCTGGTAAGGCATGTATGTTTGTGTTTGTCAATAAATGATGCAGTTTGTCAACGTGTTTGTGTCGCCCTTCTTTGTGTGTCTCTTGTGACTGTCTCTTCTTTCGAGCGGGGTAACGGGCTATAAAACATATGCTCTTCCCTTCTAGAGGGCGCACTCACTGTCATTTTTGTCATAGATTCGTGATAAAAAAAAAACAAAAGAAAAACAATTCTTAAGTTATATGGATAGGTATAAAAGTGTCAGGCAAATATTCTAAAATGTTTTTATAGCAGTAAGTTGGTACCTAACATCTCCAAATTATGAATATAGGATTTGTGATCTTCTACTAATAAAAATATACTCATTAATCCTTTAAACTTTTATTAAATCTTAATTATTATAGCAATTTTAAATTCAAGTAACTTTGAAACGCAAATAGAAAATATTTTGAATCAAAAACATTTCAACTTTCTCTTTTTTTTATTAAAAAAAAAATTGGTAAATTTATTTGACATGAACGCATGCACTATGTATTTGATTTTTGTAGAATATTCTGCAACACAAGAACTTTCGACAACAATTAATGAAAAATAATAACAAAAATCTCTACAAATTCACCCTATGATCATTAAAGAGTAATATATTATAACAATTCATCCGAAGTAACTTTCGAAAATTTATCTTTCTAAAAGTAGATGTTGTAAACATTTTGAACGAAACTGGAACATTAAAAAACAAAACATACCAAACCCTAGGAATTTATATAAACAAGTGTTGCCGGTCAAATTAATAGTGTAATTGAACAACTTTTGATTACATACAATACAAACAAAATGCACAAATAAAATCTGATATACTTTTCGATGGTGCAAAAGCATTAACGGAAATTAATTTTTATTATTTAAGTTATTCAAAGGGTTATTCATATAGGTTAAAAAGGTTGAGTTAAAAGGTTAAGGGTTAAGTTAAATGTTAAAAGGTTAAGTTATTCAGATACACTAGGTTGAATTACTTAGAAAACTTGTTAACCAACATATTTAAAAATGCAAATTTCAATCGTTCAATAGCGCAAAGAAAATTCGAAAAAATATCAAAAATGCAACCTTTTGTTGATACTGCAATACATTTGTAGGTTAAGCCTTTTTTACATATTTTAGTATGTTTAACAGCAAATACGAGTCGTAGAATCAAATTTGGAAACACAATTTTGGAAAAAATGATAAAAATTTATATTTTTTATTATAGTATTTTTAAATACATACATTTTTTTATAATTATTTGGGAGACAAACAGATAAAAAATTTACTCATTGTCGTTTACTATACAAAACATTTAACGACGGTTTAATTAAGTGGCATTTTCAAATATACATAATATTCATTAAAAAATGTGAAAAATCACTCTTTAGTCGTATAGTTTGGTACATCGTTTACAGAATCTAATTTATTTGGTTATTTTGTAAATTTCGAATTCCGATACAATATAAAAATTTATTTAAAATTTTCCAAAAGTTAAGAATTCAAGCCTTTTCGTTGTAACGCTAAAAAGTATCCATTGTTATGTAACTTTTTATTCAAATCGTATTATCCTTATTGGCAAATAACGTCGGAAAAATCATAAAACAAAGTCAAATAAATATTCCTTATTTTTTACATTACGAATGTCTTATAAATATACAAACATATATGATTATTTTCACTGAGTAAATTTTAAATGTAATTTAGTTCAAATTTTACAATTTCCGAAAATAGCTTAATTTGGTTAACGCTTTCAGTCCCAGTGATGTCATTTAGCATCACCATGTTTCTGATCATAATTAAAATAAAACAATAAGGCTGACATCTATTGGCATTAATAAAAAATATTTTCGAATGGAAAAAAGTTTGACGAATCAAATGATGTGCTTTTTGATATCATAAATGGATCTTAGACGATCAGAAAAAAATTCGTAAAATGAGGATGCAAATTTGTCAATGGGACTGAAAGTGTTTAGTTTTTTAAACATGATCTTAAAAATGTTTCCAAATTAAAAATAATTCATTAAGAATACAAATTTATTCCTTATATTTTTTTAATTAAAGATATTGTAGAAAGAATTGTATCAAAGCTATTGTAGCTAAGGAAGACTTTTGCACAAAATACGGGGAAAAAACGCATCAAAAGTTTTTGGTCAGCAACATTTAGTAAAAACAACTTTTGTTATTGCAACCTAAAGAGTATTGCAAAAAAAGAAGCTATCCTTTATGATAGAGGAGGTTTATTGAAAATGATGAAAATATGGTGCACAATATTTACCAACAATTACATTTTGTATTGTGACACATTATACATCGAAATAAAAAAAATCCTTATTCATAAAATGTTGCACAAGATTTACTGAATGTAACTCATTGTTATTTTTGCAAATTTTAATGCATATGCACTAAAAAACAATAAACAATTTTAGAAAAAATTCACCTTTTTTTGTGTTAAATATTGCACATCAACAACTAACAGCCGTAATCTTTACCTCAGGTCGCCAGGCCAAACGTAGTTTATTGTTATTATAGGAAATTTAAACTATTCGACGAGAACATACATTATAAAAAATAAAAATTTTAATAAATTAATTCTTCGATAGTTAAATGTCGCACACCATTAACAACAAAAGGATTTTGTAGGGGTAATATTTATTTCATCGAAATAAATATTACCAAAATTAACTTATTGTTACTGTAACGAATTTGAGACGTATTCACTATGATACATTCACCAAATTTGGAAAAACATAAATTAATAAATAGCTATTCGGTCTTCAAATGTTGCACACCATATACCGAACAACCGAAACTCTTCAATTAAGTCGTCTATTCAAATGTAACTTATTGTTACTGTAGCAACTTTAAACGACTGCCCAAGAAGATACATTAATCCAAATAAGAATACAAATAAAATTCATCACTCGATAGTTAAATATTGCACACCATTTCCCGAAAATTACTTATGTTATTGTAACATTTTATTGTAACATGCAACGTTGTTTTATTTTAACGTTTAAATCATCAAACTAAAAAAAATTATTATAATCTTATTGTTATTGCAACAAATTTAAATGCACTATAACTAAGTTATTGTCACCAAACATAGACAATTGAAATTTAAAAAAAAAATTCGGTCGTTAAATGTTGCACACTATTGAACAAATTATTGGGATTATTGTAACATTTAGTTTATCAAAATGAGAAAATTCAACTTTAGATCAATAAGTGCTGTGCAATTATTACTAAACCTAAAATACTGTTACTGTAACACATTTAAGCACATATACATTATTTTATTTTCTTAAATTTAGAACGAAAATAAATTAAAAATAAACTTTTTGGGAGTTAAATGTTTCAAGGTTACCGAGCTACCAGAACTTTTACGTAAGGTGTTTTTGGCAAATGTAACCTATTATTTTCGTAGGAAATTTAATCTACTGCACAAGGAAGTACATCATTTAAAATAAAAAAAACGACACAATCCACCCTTCAATAGTCAAATATTGAACACCATTTATCGAAAATTACTTTTGTTACTGCAACATTCATTTCATCAAATGAAAAGAAACAACATTAATTAGTTAAATGCTTTACAATTATTACAGAAAGTAAACTATTTTTCATGTAGCTAATTCAAAACATGTACACTGAAATACATGTACACAATTAAGAACTTTTTTTTGAATAAAAACATGTTTTGATTAAATGTTGCACATCATTTACGGTAAATTACTCTTGATATTCTAACAGTTAGTTCATAAAAACAACAACAAAAAATCAACATTAATGCCTTAAATGTTGCAACAATTATTACTAGACGTAATTTATTGCTACTGCGACAAATTTAATACATATACACTAAGATACATTTAAGAAAAATAAAATTAGAAAAAAAAATACCGTTAAATGCTGCTTCTTATCTATCAAAACACCTTACAAATTTTCTTTTGAAAATATTGTTATTGTAGAAAATTTATACTGCTACAAAAGAAGATACATTATTCGAAATAAGAATATAAATAAAATTAACCCTTAGGTATTAAAATGCTGTACACCTTTTGCCGAAAGTTATTTTTGTTATTGCAACGTTTATTTCACTGCATTTAAAAAAGAACATAATTCTTTAAATGTTTCACAATTATTTTGAACGAAAGTTATTGTTATTGCAGCAAATTTAAACGGTAGAGAAGAGAAGGTACATTAATCCAAATAAGAACATCAAGGAAAGTTAAAATTTGCTAGTTAAATGTTGCATACCTTTTACACACACCATTTTTGTTACTGTAACATTAGTTCGTTAAAATAAAAACATTGTTTCGTTAAATGTTGCATAAATACAACTTAACGTAGTTTATTGATACTGCAACAAATTAAATCGCATTTAAACTGAAATACACTCATCACCTTTATAAAAACAATAAAACAAATATTTAGCTTCTAAATGTCGCATTATTATTCCTAAAAATTATAGCTGCTGTAGAAAAAAAATACATATACAAAGCTACAATAACTAAATGTAAAAAAGGTGGTCGTTAAATGTTGCACACCATTTACCGACCAAAACCCTCACCTTAGGTCGTCCGGACCAAATAATATATTTTTACAAAAAAAAGATATATAATATTATATAATATACAAAACAAATATTTAGTTTCTAAATGTTGCATTATTTTTCCTAAAATTATTGCTACCTGTAAAAAAAAAAATTACATATACAAAGGTACAGTAGCTAAATATAAAAAATAGGTGTTAAATGTTTCACACCATTTACCGACCAAAACCCTCAACTTAGGTCGTCCGGACCCATCTGATTTCCCGACATTCACCAAATCATCACCCGACCCGACAGTCACCAAATTTGTAAAAAACAATAAATAAAACTTGTTTCTAAATGTTGCATTATTATTCCTTAAATTATTGCTACTGTAAAAAAAAATACATATACAAAGGTACAGTAACTAAATCTTTTTTTGAAAAAATGGTCGTTAAATGTTGCACACCATTTACCGACCAAAACCCTCGCCTTGGGTCGTCCGGACCAAATAATATATTATATAAAAATATATATATAAATTTAAATATATATAATATACAAAAAAGAGATATAAATTTAAATTATATATAAAAAAGATAAAAATTTAAATAATATACAAAAAGATAAAAATTTAAATAATATACAAAAAAGATATAAATTTAAATATATATACAATGTATACAAAACAAATATTTAGTTTCTAAATGTTGCATTATTTTTCTTAAAATTATTGCTACTGTAAAAAAAATACATATACAAAGGTACAGTAACTAAATATTAAAAAAAATGGTCGTTAAATGTTGCGCACCATTTACGTTAAATGTTACACCAAAACCCTCACCTTAGGTCGTCCGGACCCGCCAGCGCAACCCCTCAGCAGTACCCGCTATCAGGGGGCATGAATGTATGCATGAACACTGAACTCCTCACAGAGACAGAACAACTGCCGGACCTGGTCTTTTCGGACTCCCGAAGCATTATACCTAGAGCCCGCACATCGGAACACCACTGGGACTCGACGCGCCGCCTGGCGGGGGAACCTCTCCCTAAACCTGTACCTTAAGTGCTATTACCACCTGTCGGTAGTAGGATGGATTTCTGAGGGTGCCATAAGCAGATTGGTTTAGGTATTGATTTAGAAATGGGATGTGATGGTGATTTTTGTTTATTTTTTTTTCTCTTGAGGAAAGTTTTGGATTTTTGTTTTGAATTTGAGATATAGGTAAAAGAGTGTCTGAATACTATATTTTTAAGAAACCGTTTTGAGGTTTTTTTAACAACACAAATATTTTAAACATGCATAAATTATTTTTTTTTAATTTTAAAATTTTATCCATTGAGGAATATCTTAAACCATTTGATGTAGGAATATAATAGTACGAAGATATTTTTTAAATAATAAGTTGATAATTTAAACTCTTTTTCGGTAAAACATTGGACTGAATTTAGGCATTAAATAGCTAGTATTGAGTACACTTAAAGATTATGTGGTGTTCCAAATCCATAATATTTTATTCAAAACAAAGTTTGTGTATAATTATTGATCCACCGAAAATCATAATCAACTATTTTGTGAAAATTGTGTACTGTTTTTATGTTGTATCCTGAAGTAGTATATTCTAAGTTTTTTGCAAATTTAAAGGGGTCCGATACCCTTGAAATACTTTTTCTTTAATTTTACATTTCCACTTGTTAAGGACACAAATTAACTACAATTAAATATTAAAATATATAAAAGTTATTTCTATTTTTGTTTTCAATTTACATTTTTGTTGATTTTTAAACAATTTTAAAATCCCCACTATTTTTTTTTCTTTTGCATATTTTTAACAACATTTTGAATATAACATCCTTGATAATTTTTAAAGAAGCGTACGCATACAGATTTAAATTTAAGTATACAATTTTTAAAAAAAAGTACAAAATTTAACTGAAAAATGACAAAAGTGAATTTTCAGCTTTGAAGGTCATTTATTGGTTTTAAAAAAAATTAAAATCTGAATGCATATATCTATTTAGTATGCATTTAAAATAATAAAACAAAAATTTTTAAAAAGAAGTATAATATTAAAATAACTTTAGCATTTTGAATGACGAATGTTCTCAAAATACAAAAACGACGAACAGAGATATGAGCTTTTAAAGTTTTGGACCATGGAAGATCAGGATGAAAAATTGATTGCCATGTCCCTTTCAAAAATTCATAACGAAAGAAGTAATGAGAATTTTTTCAAATCGTTTTTTATAAATTGTTAAGAAAAGTTTGAATATTATTATAAAAACAATAAACACTTTTTTTTTAATATTTACGAACGTACAATTATTAATGCTATAAAACAGTAAGAAATCCCGTTAATCCTGCCTCAAAAAAATTCCTTCCTTCTCCTGCTGATGGCAGGAACATAGGCAGAGACGGTTTCTATCGATTATTAAAAAAATGGCAGTGTGTTGAGAAGTTTATTACTTTCAATTACCTATTTTGGAGTCGCCCCTCTAGTATAGTGGCTTCGACCCTCGCTGGCCAAGCAAGTGGGTCCGGGTTCGAATCCCGGGTAAGGCATAGATATTTGTGTTGTCCTGAGAGCATATGGAGGGCGTACTCGTTAAATCTGTGGGTCCGAAAGTCCTGCAGTCGGTCATAGCGCAGTTTACCATGGGTACAGGTCGCCTGGAGAAAATTCCTCCCCTCCAGCGACATGCGTAAGTTGAAGAGGTTGCCCCATCTCGGAGTAGAAGTCAGACATTCACCCTCTCATTGGTACTCAAAGCCTTGTGCAAAAGGATGCTACTGCAACCCTCTTGCATTCCAGACTAAGACCTGGAGGCACACGACAACTGCAATATAATAAGGCAATGAAAGTATTGCGATTAGGTTGAAAATCCGAAATTTATATTTTGTGTTTTTTACACGTTTTTGAGGGTTCTGATTGAAAAAAGGGGTTTTTGATGAACATTGGTATGTCTGTCTGAAACCACTCTACAGCTTGAACTAAAAGCTATAAGTAGTTCAAATTTGGTATTAGAGTTTCCAACACTCTTTATACGTCATAATACTGTTTTGAGAAAATAGCGCAAAGGAAGATAAGAATACCTTTAAAGGAAGATATTACTGAAAAGAAAAAGAGCTATTACTTAAAATTTTATACGAGTTCATTAGGCAAATTAAGTAGGCAAATTATTAGGCAAATATAGGCAATTATTAGGCAAATATCAGCATTAGGTAAATTCCGTGGATTTTTGTTATTGGTTTGCAAGACATTGCTAAAAAAAGAAAATCTTCTTGCCCGTATATTTTGCCAAATTATAGCGCATAAAATATTTATTATTAAGTGGCAGTTGAAAGTATTATGGTATTTTACTCCCTTCGTTGTTTTTTATAGATGAATAAGTATATAGAGTAAGATTTGGATTATGGAGCCAAATTCAAAATTTAGCGACAGCCAAACTGGTCTTTGCAAAACAATGAAAATACCAATTTGCAAAATGAAGCTATTAACGTTCATGCGTAACTCCCAAAGAAACGCTTATTGGTTGATTGTTTGTCACAAAGTTGCTTTCGACAAGATAGGCAAATTAAAATTTAATATTTCCTCTAGAAATAGGCAATATTGGAACAGTGTATTCAAATATATCGATTTTGTGTTGTCCACATCTGCTCAAAAAGTCATCGTTTCATTTTTAATAACCAAATAACAAAAATATGTTAAGTTTGGCATTGAAATATTATGGACCTGAAGGGTTTTGTTTGTTTGTTTAGTTTTAATTGACCATTTGAGGTGGTGAAACCATAGATAATAAATTTTGGTAGAGTGTATCTACGCTAGCGCTGCCTGCCACAGGCGGGTAAACTGCAGTATCTACAAAAATGAGTTGGATCTTTTTGTTGTTGTTGAAATAATCAGACTTTTAGTATGCTTTATTAACGATAAGAGTAATTGAGTTCTTTCAACAATGGTACAAGTCAGTAGGCTACTTACAGCAATTAGCCTGCCCCCTTTGTAGCTGATTGACAGGTAGCCTTCCGCAATTGCACTGTTAAAAAAAACCTGAATTTTACGTACATATTTCTGTGATTATTTTCGGGAATTTACGGAAAGATTGCGTTTCTTTCACAAACAGACGGTTTGTCTGAAATACACAGCTTGTTTCCGTTTTCCTTAAGCGCTTGACAAGTGAAAACGGAAAAACACCGTATTTCTGATTGTAGAATTTCACTTAAGACCCGTATGAACGTAAATTCTCCATATAACCTCGCACCCAACAGCTTTTAGCCTCGAAACTTCGGCCACCAAGTTTATTTTTGTTTTGTTTTGACCACATCTAAAGCAAGAAAGATCAATATACAGGTATGTTCATTTCTTTTAATAAAATAAGATTTTATTTAAAGAATCCAGTTATTGTCTCTTTCTTATCTATTTCTGCAATCGGTATATAGTCCTATAATTCACCGTGGCGTAATTCCTGTAATTAATAATTCCCTTTGTTTACCAACACGCGCAACTAAGTAAATTTGATTTAAATGCTTAAAAAAGCTGTCAAATATATGAAATAAACAAAGTTCACAAACAAACAAGTGCACATTATTAAAAAAAATAATGAAATGACTTGAAATTATTACATTTAAATTCGATTGAAAAGCTATAGCCCTCGTGTAGCTTTAGTGCGACGATAATTCAAAACCTAACCTCGATTGAAAAGCTCGGCTACGCTATCGCTATAAGCATGGTTTATTTTAAAAACTATGCAAGTATACATAACGTAAACTTTTTCTTTATAAAATAATAAACTTTTGTTGATTTTAATGAATCAATTAGTGATTACGGATGTATGCAAATCACATATTTTGATTCGATTCAGAAGTTACATACACTATTGCCAATGCTCTTTGTTTTGAAAAGTCTGCACACACAATTTCCGATTAAATGCACACTTTCCAACACATTCAAAATTTAGGAATTGCAAGTGTCCGCAAAACGCTATTTTAGTGTTTATTTAGATATAGCTGCTAAGTGATATCTCATTTTCGGCTCACCATCTATAACTTCATGTCGGTGATATTCAAAAGCAACTTATATTAAGCAACTTACGTTGTTAGCTTTTACTAGAATACTAATTATAAAATTGTATTTTATTGCTAAAATACTATTAAATTGCATTAAAGTTATTATTTTATACTAAATACTATTATAAAATTGTATTTTTAGTAATGATGTACTTTATTCAAGAACACTTCTGTTTTGTTTCTACTATTAAAAAAATATTTTCAGTGTATTCTCAAAACTGTATTGAGATATATGGATAAATCAATTAATTAAAGGTACTGTAAGATTCATGCTTTGTCTCCCCCCTCCACCTCTTCACAAAAAGAGAAAAAGCGTTTTTATTTCTGATATTAAATTATTACGGTCATACTATGGACAACTTGCTCAAAAAAAAAAGCCTAAAATTATCAAATTGTTTAATTTTAGAAGGACTTAAGAAGAATTTGCCTGGTTTACGCCTGATTAACAGTTGCTTCTATACATTAGATCTATTCATTTAAAATTGGATTTATATATAGTAATATATTATTTTTTTTAGGTGATTGTTTATCATAAATCTCCAAAGCGGGTCAAAAGTTCGGAAAAAGAAGAAAACTAAATCTGTAGTTCCTGCATAAATTTTTAAATTAGTTGAGAATTTGAGAACCATATCAGTCTTTTTCAATTGTGAACGAAAAATAAAACCTGATTATATTCTGTAATTCTTTTGTTATTCATATCTTGTTAAATTGTATCAGTGATGTATCCAGGGGGGGAGGGATAATTCTCGTCCCCATGTTACTAAAACATGTTGTTGTTGTTGTTGTTTTACTATCAGAGACAATACAAATTTATGTATGTATAGTACAAATGCAGACACTTAATGATTTATTGTTTTTGACTAAAAATTTTACTGTCTTAAAGAGTCTCTCTTTTAAGGGGTGTTCAATCCCTAAGACACCTGACTCATTATCCCCTACCCATGATTTTGCCCTGGATATGCTACTGAAAAGTACAATACCATTTGTGTAGCCACAGAACAACACCAAATATATACATTATAAAAAATATGTCAGAAAAATTATCAAAATTGGAAAAATTATTAACATTTTTCTGCCATATTAAAATTGTTTTAAATATATGAAGAGGGGTAATTTTTTAATTTAAACAATATGAACAATTTCCTTTTTATTCAGATTATATACCAAATATGGTTTTTAAAATAAAAGGATTAGATTGTATTAGTTTTGAATACATTTAAGGTTTAAGTATGAAGACATTATTTGCTTACGTTTTATATAACAAACAGGCTGCATGTTTAATTTCCCTGTTTCTCCTGTTAAATTTCCCTATGGTAATATTTATAACAATATATATAAATGGATATATTTAGAATGATTGATGGTTAAATAGTATATAGAAACAAAATTGACAAGAAAAAAGCAAAAATGTCTTGGAATTAACTAGAAAATATACTATGTAAGTTTTCTGAATTTAGAGAGTAATGCAAATTAGAAATTCATGAAATTAACAAAGAAACAGCTAAATAAAAATTCCTGAAATTAACAGAATATTTCTAAAACGGTAAATCCTGAAATTAACGGAGAAATTCAAAAATGGAAGATCCTGAAATTAACGGAGAAATTCAGAAATTTAAGATCCTGAAATTAACGGAGAAATTCCAAAATGGAAGACCCTGAAATTAACGGAAGAATTCCGAAATGGAAGTTCCTGAAAATAACGTAAAAATTCCAAAACGGAAGATCCTGATATTAACGGAAAAATCCCGGCAACTTGCTGCCAGTAGTTTTTCCGTTAATTCAAGGAATTTTTTTTAACAGTGTGATTACTACAGTGCATATCATTCATTTCCAATAGAGTTTTTAATGTGATGTCCGAATTTTTATTAAATAAGGGAAACAAGTACTTACACGAAACACCATTTTATTTCACTTTCATAAGTTATTTAAAAAGAAAACAAGGAATGTTGTGCAATATTCTTGAATGACGCAATTAAGGAATTTGCTCATATTAATCCGTTTTAAATCGTCAAGGACTCATTTTGAAAAATTAGCAAACCTTAATAAATAACTTTACAATGTTTGCACACTATTTGTTTTACCTTAACACTTGCTTAAATTGACTAACAAATTACGTGATTATACTTGAAGAGTACACGGGAAGAACCACTTAATGTTTTAGGAGTCTTACCTTATGTGTCTGCTTGGCGGACATTGGCTACAGGAAACCGGTTTTTTCTTCGGTTCTTCATTCACGGTACAAACGTATACCATGGTGTCCACTGATCTCTGGCGTGAATCAGGGTTGCCACGAAAGAAGAACAAAGTAAATAACCGCTTTCTTTATACCAGTTTATGCGATTTCTCGCTATCATTGCCAAAGAGACCTATTGAGGAAAGTCTTCTACGAAATCAAGTGTTTTTTCCCTTGTACACTTATGAATATTTTATATTGTTTTTCTGTATATATTATAATTGAAAGATGACTGGTAGAAGATAGGATGCAAGCTTACACCGTTTAGAGAATATTCTATCTTCAAGTAAAATATAATAACCATTCGGCCAATTGCAATGCTAAAACGTACGAATTAAACTCATCAAAAGTAGTTTGTTTGGTAATGAGTATATTTAGTATTTTAGAATAGAAAGCATGGAGTAGTCAATTCGTTACGTCTGGAAAAAAAAGTGTTTTTTATCAGAACATTTCGTTAAAACCAAAAATAAATATTTACTGGGATTGGAAAGGGTCATATTTCTCAGTTAACTCATGCACATAAATCCATAAATATAAATATGTGCATGTGTATGTCATTATGTTAGTCATAAATATAAATTATGTTTAAGTCCATTCTCTTAACTGAAAGATATAATTTTAGCTGTTGGTGAGATCATAAACCAAACGGATTAGTTGGGACTTCAAAATAGACTATGCAATAAAATTTCAACAATAAAAATGTAGGATATAAATATGTGGGGACATTATGATATTTACAGACTTCTATTATTTAATTAAATTTTTCAATGAAACAGATTGTAAATCATTCCTTACATATATTTGATAACGCTTTAGTGTTCTCTTTCTTATTATTTATAATTGTTATTGTATAAATACATCTATTAACAAAACCTCTTATAATACTATATTTAAAAAACACTTTCTTTGATTTTTTATTAAAAAATTAAGTAAGAAAAGGTTTTTAAAAAATAATAAACATGTTTAACACTTGTAAGTAATAATAAAATAATATTGTCAAGAAAGTCACGCTTTATCATTTTATTTAAAAAGAAAGAATCATAAGAAACCATTCAGAACGTAAATCAAGAATTCGACATGTACCTTTGAGTATTAGTAATCCTTTTTAATGACTACACTAAATAACATCAAAAGATGTTCCACCACAGTAATTATTCGAGCATTTCAACGACATACAGAAGCAATAATTCCCATCCCAGATTCAAGAAGTTTATGCCACCAAATTTAACTAATGCATTTCCCGACCTCCATTAGTATTTCCGAAAACATCCCAGATGCTCCGAAGATTCTTTTAATGTTCCAGAAAAAGCCATTAAGAATTAGTTTTTCCACTCCAACGTACATTAAATTCCGTCGTACATATTTTCTCAAAAACAAATTGGAGATCTTAGTGAAAGAACGTGCTAAATGACATTTTTGAAAAATTTCGAGATTTTTGAATTATAAACACTTAACTAACATATTTAACGATAGCAAATGTCCACCTATTCTTTAACTTTATTTTAAGTATATTTTGCAAGTGCCGTTTTTAACAAATGTAGGTGCAAATGAAAATTTTTAAAGCTCACTTTCTCGTTTTCACCATTTTGTCACTTAGCACGTTCTTCCACTAAGCTCTTCAATTAATGCTCGTGGATGCATTTGAAGATCTTAGTGGAAGAACGTGCTAAGTTACATTTTGGAAAAAAATCGAGATTTTTGTGTCAATGAACATACTATTAAATTCTAAAAAGATATAAAATGTATCCCTTTCTTCATAAACTTAAAAATTCATATATTTTTGTAAAACTTGTAAGTACCGTTTTTAATGGATTAAGTGCAAACTAAAAACTTTCAAGCTAATTTTCTCGTTTTTACCTTTTTGTCGCTTAGCACGTTCTTCCACTAAGCTCTTCATTTAAATAAGTGACTTGCATAATGTTAGTCGCACCAATACCAAGGCTAACTTTATCATCATCTAGTTCAGTTTTTAGAGGTTTCCCCTTGATTGAGTGGTTTTATGTTACGCTATTAGATTTTAAACTGTGCTTTGACATGTAGTAAAATTTTTACGACAGTGTAATGGTCATTTATGACTTGAAAGAGAAGTAGGTGACTTTACTTCAACATGTAACTAAAATTTAATAGTTTTCCGAAAAGTTACGTCGAATTTTAGAAATTGGTATTTAACGTTGCTTAATGGATATTGAGAGTCACATAATTTTATATTGCGCATTCCTAAATACGTTTTAAAATGTAAGTTAAGGTAGTGTAATCGATTCCGGCTGCCGGTTTCTAGTCTAATTTAGGAGCTTTAACACAGCCAATAACGCCTAGTAATTTAGAACTCTGGTCAAGTGACGAGGTCGACACCTGAGCGGGCACACAACGGAACTTCGAGCGACATCGTACGCGGACGCCGTCGGGACTTTGGACTCCACGGTTTTAACGGGCCCATATCCTTCACGAGTTGGATTTTTTGCTCTTTCCCAGTACAGATATCAGATTTATAGGATGACTGGCAATATGTGGGATTCGAACACCCGCACTCCAGAGAAGATGCCTTAACCACTCGGCCACGGACGGGCCATTTTAAAACGTATAACAAAGATAATTGTAAAATAAATTGTATTAAATTCCTTGCATGGGGGTCAGTAAAGACCGATAGATTTTAACACTGTTATGACGTAAAAAAAACTGTTAAAAATGTGTCGCTTATTTTCAAGAAACATAGGGTTCCTATTAGCTACATCTTCTGCGTGGTGAAATGGTTTACCATAATTTTTGTATTCGCTTCCACCACGTCTCAGTTGTTCATTTTGCATACAGAATCGATAGTTAAACTCATATTTTCTTTGCACAGATGCCACGACCATGGGTGGAGCTATAAACCGCGGAGCAATCAGGTGAAGAGATAATTTCATCCGTTTTATTTTGTCTTTATCTGATTGCTTCGCGCGTATTATAGCTCCGCCCATTTTCGTGGCTTCTGTGCAAAAAAAAATGAGTTTAACTATTAAAACCATCCAACCTATTACACAGTTCGACAAAAAAATGCAAGTGTTTGTCCCGAAGCTACTTTGGCGATTTTTTGCTTCTTTGGTGGTCCAATAATAGATAAATAACATTTTTAGCCCAAGTTTAATAGGGGATTCATCAGAGATAAAAAAAACTGATTTTTAACGTTTTTTTCATAAAAAAAACGCCTTTTCTGACGTTTTTTTGAATACAAACAACCTCCAACTGGTTCTTACCTCTATATGGGTGTTAAGTGAGTACCGATAGGCCATTTTGGAACTCTAACACCGCTCCAAAACTGTCCAAATTAGCGATTTCTGGCCCAAAACGCCATTTTTTAAGGTTATTTCAAGTTTTTTCGCGTGGCTACTTATTGGCTACAAACAACCTGTAAACCTTCCTGCAACTGGTTCAATTACCTCTATGGGTGTTAAGTGAGTACCGATGAGTCATTTTGGAACTTAAACACCGCTCCAAAACTGTCTAAATTAGCGATTTCTGGCCCAAAACGCCCTTTTTTGATGTTATTTCATGTTTTTTCGCATATGGAGCTATAATTACGTATCTGGATCTGCTTTCGAGATAAATAAAATTAAATTTTGAGCACCGAATAAAATGATAACATTTATACGCTATATAAGAACCTGAACATTGTCAGAATAGGCAATTTACTTGGCCAAAAGTGCCATTTCACTAGTATTTCAGGTGTTATTGCGTACATTTGGCTTTACACTTAATGAAAATGTACCGATGTCTGTCTATGGCTACTCAGTGAGCACCGACTGACTTTTCTGACACGTTTAAAATACGCAAACCTACATATTTGGTTAAAATAGGCGATTTTCTAGCCAAAAGTTGCAAGGTTTGTTTTAGCCGACAGCCATTGTGCGAGCAAAAAGAGTTACGAGTGTGCGCACGTTTGTCATCGACTGTATATATCTAACACCAGGAAATCTGGTGCATGCTATTGCGAGAAAGAAATTACTGTTTAGGGGTGACTTTTATTTCATTCTTATTTTATTGCGGAATATCCACATCCGGTATTTTATCCGGTCCCACATCCAGCACAACCAACCTGCATTTTGCCTCACAGCAAAAGCAGAAAACTCTTAATTTTTTCAGTTTTACGACATTTCGACTTAAGCCAACATTTCGACTTAAAGTGAACTCTTAGCTGGCTGTGGGTATAAATGTAGATACTCCACAATAAAATAAGAATGAAATAAAAGTCACCCCTAACAGTAATTTCTTTCTCTCAATAACACGGACGAGATTTCCTGGTGTTAGATACATACAGTCAATGACCAAAGTGCGCACACCCGCAACTCTTTCTGTCCGCGCAATGACTGTCGGCTAAAACAAAACATGCAACTTTTGGCTAGAAAATCGCCCATTTTAACCAAATGTGCGATGTTTATGTATTGCAGAAGCGTCAGAAAAGTCAGTCGGTGTTCACTGAGTAGCTACAGACAGACATCGGTATATTTTCATTAAGCGCGAAGCCAAATATACGCGATAAAACGTGAAATACTAGCGAAAAATAGCACTTTTGGTCAAGTAAATTGCCTATTCTGACAATGCTCTGGTTCTTATATAGCGTATAAATGTTTTCATTTTATTTTTTGTTCATAATTTAATTTTATTTATCTCGAAAGCAGATCCAGATACGTGTTTATGGCTCCATGCGCGAAAAAACATGAAATAACATCAAAAAATGGCGTTTTGGGCCAGAAATCGCTAATTTAGACAGTTTTAGAGCGGTGTTTGAGCTCCAAAATGGCCAATCGGTACTCACTTAACACCCATAGAGGTAATTGAACCAGTTGCAGGAAGGTTTACAGTTTGTTTGTAGCCAATAAGTATAGCCACGCGAGAAAACATTAAATAACCTTAAAAAATGGCGTTTTGGGCCAGAAATCGCTAATTTGGACAGTTTGGGAGCATTGTTAGAGTTCCGAAATAGCCTATCGGTACTCACTTAACACCCATATAGAGGTAAGAACCAATTGCAGGTTTTTTGTAGCCGAAAAAACGTCAAAAAAGGCGTTTTTTTATGAAAAAAACGTTAAAAATCAGGTTTTTTTTTATCTCTGATGAATCCCCCTATTAAACTTGAGCTAAAAATGTTATTTCTCTATTATTGGACCACCAAAGAAGCAAAAAATCGCCAAAGTAGCTTCGGGACAAACACTTGCATTTTTTTGTCGAACTGTGTTATATTACCAAAAATCTGGTTATGCATTTCATCGAACAGCAGTTTCAGCTACTGGGAACCATTATTATAATGAAACCAATGCCAAATTTTTTTTAAAGTGAGTTACTAATATATTTTGTGTTTTCGAGATGGTCTTCTATGTTTCACTCACTTATTTTCTTAGAAAACAATCAAATGATTATACTATACAGCTAAATTTTTTTATTAAAATTTTTTTGTGTGACCTTTTATATACCCCACATATTTAACTATATAACTTCTCTTTTTTTAACACCATTTTTAAATTTCTAATACAGTAATGTCTTTAAAAACACATTTAGTAGACCAATAAAAGAGTTTCTGTGAAACATTTTATATTTACTTATTTCATTTCTGCTCGACCAAAACATGAGTTGTACATCCCCATTCATATTTTAGTAACCTTATTATTTTTCCAGCTCAGATATTCCCGTTTTATCCAATCAATAACGTTTATCCACTTTGATATTGATCAATTTGAAACTAAAACCTTGCTTTCGAGTAGCTTGAGTTTACACTTTTAAAACAAACGAGCGTTTTTAATTCGGTCTGAGTTAATTTTCACTCCGTTCGGTGTCGAAAATGCACTTCCCCTATAGGATAGGATTTTACTCTTTTGTTTTGCTAAATCTTCAACAATTTTAACAACTAACAGGTCAGCTATCTTTAGCATGTAAAGGCCTACTTTTTTATTTTAAAAAATGTGAATTACAAAAAAAAGTAATCTAAATATAAATTTAAAAAAAGTAACCATACCCCAATATTTTGGAGAAAATAGCGAAGAAGCTATGGGAGTTGCTATTGCGGCCCTCATTCTAATCGTATCCTAGAGGTGCGACGAGGTGCGACACAAAACAACAGGATGAACGAGTTGAACAAAAGCCTCAAACAATTTCATTCAGTTAACCCTTTCAGTCCCAGTGATGCCATTTGGCATCATCACTTTCAATATTTTTTTCAAAATGTTTATGTCAAGCTATGACATCCAAACACACATCATTCGATTCTTCACACTTTGTTCTATCAGACAAAATTTTACTTTAATCTCAATAGAAGTCAGAACTACTATTTTTTTTATTTAGAAAATAGTGAACAAGCGTTTCTCCTGATTTTTGATAAGTTCACTTCAGTTCCACATATTTAAAACACAATTTAAACTATTTCGGTTAAAATAATTACTAAATTTTTTTAATAATATGGTCAGATACCTTAAAATATATAACTCGAAGTGTTTTTAGGTAATATATATTTTTTTATTTTGTTGTTTTCCACAGTTAAAGAATTTTGGCATTATTTCAAAAACCATATAAAAATTTTAAATGGATTTTTTTTACTTATGGAAATCGTATATTTGACCTAAAATAAGCTTATTTTGTGAATATCAGATGTTTCTGTAGTGTAGTAAATTTTTGGGACTGAAAGGGTTAATGGGGCAAAGGATATCAGAGGACAGAGATTTAGCACGTTTTGTTTTAATCGAAGATAACGTGAAACAATACCTGAACTTTAAAAAAGTACTGATAAAAAGTTGTCAAAACATTCGGTATGTGTAATACAAAAAAGATTAAATACAACTTTTCTTTAAAAAAGAAATGGTTTTATTGGAATTTAATCCACACATACACTTGGAGCGAGCCACCATCCTAGTCCTGTCTCAAGTTTTGCTGTGCTGAACCTACTATTGTCTGTAACCTTTCTTAAACAAACCAAAACTTAAACTGATTCAATCAAACACTTAACATTTAATGTACCCGTTTTATTTTTCAGAGACATGTCTAAATTGTGGAGGTGGCGCGTGATAGATGGCAGCATCTGTCACGTGTATGTGTGCATGTGAGTGTGAGTGTGTGTTGTGACTGTCTTACTTGACGAAGGTTTATAAGCTGCTCTCGGAGCAAGCACACAAGCCTGAAAATATATGTATATCAACCAACCAACCAACCGTTTTATTTTGCAATAGTTGATTTTTATGCAGATATCTTATGTTATTTAAACCCATTGCAGCACTTGTTACTAGAGCTTGCACAAGCATAACTTGTTCATGTCAACAGTACTTTTGATAATGTAAATATGTAAATAAAATAGTCTAAATTTTATCTGTTACCATTTTCCTCTATTACCAACGAAAGCATTCTCACAACCTATAAATACAGTTAATGAAGGCCTAATTATGACTTCGCCTACTCAGTCCTCACACTCTTAAAACAAACGAGTGATTTAAACTCAGTCTGAGTTATTATTCACTCCTTTCTAGCGTTGAAAATGCACTTCTCCTACAGGAGTGGATTTCACTCTTTTGTTTTAAGAGTGCAATATACAATAATTGTAATAGGCGGCAAATCTTTAAATCCGGTCCTGTATAAAACATATCAAGCATTTTCTCTATATTGTATTTTTTGCATATATCCATCATACATATATGAAGAGTGCACTGGAAGAAGCTATTGATTCATTAGGCGGAAGCCCGCAATTGTCGGCTTGGCGGCATAAAACCGGTTTCTCTCTTTCTTCTTCACTTGGTCCAAGCGTCGGGATCGCCAATCGCCTGAACTCGGTAGCTGGGAACCACAGAGATGGTAGTTAAAGGACTACAGTGGCATATCACGTGACCAACAACACTGACTTCATTGGGGCTCTTCTGGGAGCTGCTTGCGCGTCCCGTCGTTAGCATTGGAGGTCACGTGATCCGCCACTATATCACTTTAACTACGATATCTATGTTAGGAACTGGTTTAATTACACAAGTTTAGGCGATCACTCACTGTCATCTTCAAAGGGGATAGCTAAGGAAACTTCTCTACAAAATCAATCGGTTTTGCCCCTATACTCTTCATATATTATATAAACCAATAACACAAAATATATTTCGTCTTGCTATGTTTTCTCAAATAGTTGAAGCCCATAAAACAAATGTACCGTGAAGAAATGCATATAAATCTCTTAAAAACAAGGGAAAAAACATACCAGAATGTGTTAACATATTTATTTAAACAATATAAATTGTGGTATCAGTGAAAAAATCAAATTGCTTTGTGCTTGCTCAGTTTCCCAGTTTTGAAATGTGAGGCTTTTAGTTAAAGTTTGTTTGTGAGGCGTGTTTTTCATGTTTGCGCGCATTTCAAACACGAAATGTTGTTTGTTTAGTTTCCATGCTATGAATGTATGAAAATTCATCAGATATTCCAATGCCATACTTTAAAACTTTTCCAGAAATGAAATATCTTGCCATACAGTAAAAAAAATTGCATCATATTTATTGATCATTCATATTAATATTCTGTGTTTCTTAAACAAAAAACAAGGTTTTTAAAACAAAAATAGTAGTATTAATAATAACATTGATTTAACATGTTTCTTAAAATAAACAACAGTTGAAAAAGTTTCGTCTGGTTGCTATCAATAAATTAAAATAATTAAAACTCTTTTAAATATGTTGCCAGTTCCCAAATTACTACAGCTTAATAACTGTTATATATTGGCTTAAAATTAAGTATAAACCAAGGCCGGATTTCTAAATAGGTCAAATAGGCTGTAGCCAAGAGCAGCGAATTTTTTGGGGCGGCAAATTTTGCGTCCAATTAAAAAAGCATTCAGCATGAAAAAATATTATAAATATACGAATATTTTTACGAAAGAAAACAAATAATTTACTTTAATGCGTAAACCGTAAACGTATATATCACACTAATATTTTGTACTAGAAAACATTGTCGCTTCGAGGGCAAATGCATCCCCTCTTCTGGGATTTCGAAGTTGAAAGATAAATTCCAGAACAGTTTAAAAAATGTGCTGACTTTGATTTAGTGTACAAAGATACATAGATGATTCTAGTATGTGTATCTATTTTAAACAGCACATACCGCCATATTTTGTAGATAACTAGCTACCTTTCCCCAAAAGGAGAGAATGTTGTGACAGGGTAGCAAATCAATGTAGCCTACAGGCGGCAAATCTATAAATCTGCCCCGGATATGAACCTAAATCGCATATAATTAGTTAATTTTAAGATAAACGTCAGAAAAAGAAAAAAAATATTTACATTTTCCGGAAAGTTTTTGTGAATTACTTGCTTGAAATATTTCTAAAATACAAACCGGATAGCAGATTTTCACCACAACGTACATTAGTTTTAACTAGTGAAATTGTAGTACTTTGAAAAATTGCAGCAAGATGTTGTATAGTTATTGTGTGTACAGCATTAGCTGTAAACAAAAACTGAAAAACATCCTGTGCATATCAGGCAAATATGCTTCATTTTTTGTGGACATTTTTTACACTGTATCATCATTTTATTTATCTTTAAAAGACTTTCATGGTACAGTTTGTAAACTGTAATATTACGCTTAAAGTAAATCCTCAACATAAGTAATAGAATTCTTATCTAGTTCAAACTAATATTATGTTTCACAGTTATCGTTAATTTTGAAAAATCGTCTCAGCAGAAAACTTGCCATCTCTTTGTATATGACAGTTTAATAACATTTTATAGCTTGAATAATTTCATGAGTGCATCTTAAATAATGTACCTACAGCTAAATTGAAGTTTATACCGATTGTGATTTGCTAAAAAAATATTACTAATAAGATTTTTTTTACATAGTTATCGTCCAATTTCCACTTCAACTTTTATTGCCATGGAAAACAGGTTTTATTAGTCAACGTTCAACACTTTATCTTCGTCTCAGCAAATAATAAAACTATCCATCTCTTTGTAAATGATATTTTAATAACATTTTATAGCTTGAATAAATTCATTTGTGCAGTTTAAATAATATATATGCATATAGTTTAAACTTATACTAATTGTGATTCGTTAAAAAAACTGTTAGTAATAAGATTTCTTTTAAGATATTTATCGTCCAATTTCCACTTCAACTTTTACTGCCAAGGAAAACAGGTTTTATTAGTCGAAGTTCGACACTATTTTTTCGTCTCAGTAAATAATAAAACGATCCATCTCTTTTTTAAATGACATTTTAATAACATTTTATAGATTTATAAATTCACATGTACGGCTTAAATAATATATATGAAGCTAGTTTAAACTAATACTAATTGCAGTTTGCTAAAAAAATATTTGTAATAAGATTTCTTCTAACATAGTTATCGTCCAATTTCCACTTCAACTTTTACTGCCATGGAAAGCAGGTTTTATTAGTCGAAGTTCAACTCTTTTTCTCCTGCCCATTTCCATTCTCAATTACAGCTAGAAGTCGTAAAAGATTACGACTTTCTTGGACTCAGCACATTCACAGAAGCGTCTTCGATCTGATCGTTTGATATTGAAATTACACTGGAACTACTTTTCTTACTCGCAAACTATTTTACATCCTTTATGACGGATAACCTGATAATGAGAGAAATTGTTTGGAAAGTAACTATTTAAACATGCATTTGCCGAGTTTTTCTTCTGCAAAAAAATTAACAACAATCAAATATGTGTTGTTATTTGTTTTGTATTGTTCCAGTACATTATTTTAAGAAAAGAACAAGTTTTAGAATCCAAATTATCCAACTTCAATTATCTGAAGCGTTGTTGAATATTCTAATATCAAAAATAATTAACCTGGTTTATTTGTTGCAGTTTGTCTTTGTTTATGTCATGCTCTTAGAGTTAGGAATTAGGAGTAGAGTGGTCTATCAGTTCAAATGGTTTAAAGCAGGGCTGTCAGGTTTTTCGAGCTACTGCTCATAACATACAGGCATTGAGGTATCCCAAGATGCACAGCTTTAGCAGTTTTTTGAGCTACTGCGCATAACATTGTTGCCGAAACTATGGAAACTGGCACTGAGGTATCCCAAGTTGCACCGCTCTAGCCTGCTTCTTTTGCGCGTTACTGCGCACATACATGGACCGCTCTATTCTCTTTCCCAACTCTATGAAATTATCCAACTTCAATTATCTGAAGCGTTGTTAATTACTCTAATATCAGAAAAAAAGACCTAGCTTATTTGTTACAATTTGTCTTTGCTGTATGTCATGCCTAGATTTTATTTTTGTACTAACAAAACAAATACTAAGCAATGACATATAACAAAGTCGAACAATAAGACATATAGTCCGGGTATAAAAGTTTATTATGTGTGTGCGTTGTGTCTGTCTTACTTGACGAATTTTTATAAGATTGTCTCTGACCAAGCACACAACCCTGAAAATATATGTCAACCAACCAACTAAAAGTTTATCTGTTGTAAGTATACCAGTTGCCGACCCAGCAGCACAACGGTTTGAGAGCTAGCCTTTGGAGGTTCTAGGATCGGGTTCGAATACCAGTAAGGCATAGATGTCTGTGTTTGTCAACAAATTTTGTTATTTGTCTATGCGTTTGTGTCGCCCTTTCTTTGTGTGTCTCAGTGACTGTGTCACTTCTGGCGAGTAGGGTAACGGGCTATTAAGCCTATGTTTCTCTCTTCTAGGGGGTGCATTCCATTGGCATACCTGGTAGGACTAACTGTAACTTCTTTAATTGTATACTGCATAGCTACGCATATTGGTAGGTCTTCTAACAAGTAGTTGAATTATGTTAAATTAGTGATCTAACATAATTAATGAAACTATTCTGAATTGAATAATAATGACTTGTTACTTAAAGTTTATTATCGTAATATTACCACGAATCTTTTCTAAAATAATAAAAAATGATTACAATACTAAAATTATTAGCCACAAGCGAAAAATTCTAATATTAAAATGGTTATCCCACTAAAAATGGTCAGTAGAGATCAATAGAAAATGTGTACGTGGAAATGGCCTACTGATACCTATAGAAATCTCTATTGATATCCATACAACTCTCTACTGATCTCGATGGATATCAATTCAGGCCTGGTGATGTCAATTGAGATCAGTAGCTTGCTAATATTGTTTTTACTGGGGTCGGTAGAGCTCTATTTATATCAATAAGAAATATTATCAGTAGGTTACTAATATCTCTCTCAATAGCTTCTGCTGATAACAATAGAAACATCCAAAGAAATAAAATACATATAAATAAAGCTGTAATAATGTCAATAAATTTTTGTATTGGATCATTTTTAGGAGATTATGTTCAAAAAAGGGAACAGCCAAAAACTGACATGTTATTAAATACAAAATCCTGAAGAAAAAATAACAGGCATTAAGAATTTTGTATTATTACATTTATTATTATGTGAATATTTTGTTCTATCTGTTTTCCACGTTCTGTTAAAAATTGTATTTTGTGAGTGATCACCTCAAAAACATACTATATTTTTTAATATCATCGGTAAATTTTTTTCAAAATCATTTCACGCAATTATGTATAGTAACGTTATCAAAAGTATAGTTTGTTATCAAAAGTAAAACAACATTTATTTATTTTATGCAGAATATTTCATTTTTTTTAAATAAATGTAATGCAATAAAAGTACAGACAGGAATAAAATATGATATGTCGAAAGTCTACAAGTGCATAAAAAATGTATAAAGCACATGCTAGCAAGTTTTCTCAAAAATGTTTGCTCCACTAAACTGAATTTGGAGCTTTTCAACGAAAAAAATATTCGAGATTACAATAAAAAGGTTGGAAACGTGAAAGCAGAGAGATTTCTACATATTTGTGAACGAGAAACCTTAGAAAAGTTAAAAGCTTTGTAAAAGTGGAAAATAAGATTATGTTTCATACGAAAATGAAATAGAAAAATGTTTTGGAGAAAAAATTCGTTTCAACTGTTTGATGAAGTTTCATAAAAACTGAATGCAAAAAAGATTGCAAGAATATTTTCCCATTTGGAGATGGAAGGAACTGTATGGAAGTTTGTATTTTTCGGAGTACGAGAAAAAAAATTCAGGAATTAATAACAAATTTAGTTTACTTATTTTACATAAAATCAAAATATTCATACGCAACTCACCCCTACGAATCTTAATTGCATTAGGTGTTGGCTCGTCGATTGACTGCGGCTCTAAAATACGACGCCCGTCGCTAATAGCCCTCGTGTAGCTCTAGTGCAACGATAATTCAAAACTAACCTTAATTGTAGGCTCTGTAAATATACAATCTATAAAAAAAAGAGTCTGTCTGTCTGTGTGTATGTATGTCTGTGGATCGCAAAAGACCTACTTAGACTGCTCTAAAAAATTCGAAATTTTTAATATAGATTCCTTTTAATACCTACGTGTGCACCTGAGGCTTATTATTTTCATATTTGATTGTGATTTTTAATTAATACTAGCAAATTCATACCCGTACTTCACACGGATTAAAAAAAAATATCAAATGGATCCTAGTATGTGTACCATATAACCTGTTTTAAGATCATAAACTTAAGTTATTCTTTCCGCTTGTTATCAATTATAAAATCCCGATTCATTGCCCTAATATTCTAAAATAAAAATACACTGTAAAATGCATTCATAAATGCCATCACGATTCCCTCATACATACATAAATCCTTTTAACTCTTTTGGCACGTTTTTGGAAATAATTTGGCGAGAAAATAGATATAGCTACAAACACACCCATCATACAGCTCTAACGCAATGACCTTAGCACAACCAACCAGCCAATAAATTATTTAAGAAAAACATTTTGCCCATTTGGCGAGTTTTAATTAATAACTTGGCGAGATTGGCAACGTATTTGGCGAATAAACAAAGACAAAAACCCTTATATGCAGCTCTAGTGCGATGGCCTTTATCAACCATCATTGTTAGCAATAGTTTAATAAACATTTTGCCCATTTGGCAAGTTTTAATAAAAAAAATTGGCGAGATTGGCAACGTATTTGCCGAAAAAACAAAGACGTAAAACCCTTACATGCAGTTCTATTGCGATGGCTTTTATTAACCATCATTATTCAGCAATAGCTTAAAAAACATTTTTCCCATTTTAGGAGTTTTAATTAGTAATTTGGCAAGATTGGCAACGTATTTGGCGAAAAACAAAGACATAAAATCCTTATATGCAGCTCTAGTGCGATGATCTTTATCAACCATCATTGTTCAATAGCATAATAAACATTTTGCCCATTTGGCGACTTTTAATAAATAATTTGGCGATATTGGCAACGTATTTGACGAAAAAACAAAGACATAAAACCCTTATATGCAGCTCTAGTGCGATTTCTTTTATTAACCATCATTATTCAGCAATAGCTTAAAAACATTATTCCCATTTGGCGAGTTTTAATTAGTAATTTGGCGAGATTGGCAACGTATTTGGCGAAAAAATAAAAACATATATTAACCATCATAGTTCAGTAATAGCTTAACTTCAGTTGTAACTATACATTTATTTTAAATATACATATTTGCAATCAATAGAACCATCAATGAAAAAATCAACTAAACCACACTAAATCCTGAAATGAAGACTTGTCGGAAATACGTCACTTGAAACATATCAATTATTTTCAAATAAAGAATTTTGTTTCTGAAAGTAATGGTAACACAAAAATAAACATTTTCAATTTTATTTTCGTTGAGAGTTTTATTTAATTTTTTCAGCAGATGGCATCAGGAAAGTAAAAGAAGTGATCGGATTTGAGCCAAAGTGATGTAGTTTTTCCAGAAAATTCTAATTTTCTCTGAAAATAGAGCATTTTGAGCTCTGAAAGTTCTTATTTTGCAACTCAAGTATATGAACTACGCATTTGTGCCAAGTTACGAGGCAAAAAAATTTCTAGTTTGTGAGTTTCAGAGAGACATACACACACACATACACACAAAACTTCATTTTTATTATTATTATAGATAATTAGTTTTAAAAAAACATCATCCACGTGGGATTGCGGGACCAGGGCTTGAAAATACATGGACCAGGACGAAACGGGGGCTTGACGCCATCCTCTATTAGTTTGATTGATTGTGTTTGGTTGAGATATGCGCTTGCCCTAAGGCTGCTTCATCTTCTATTAGTGTTTGCTTTTTTAAGTGCGCATGCGCCAACACGAATTTAATTTTGTTTTTGATTGTATTTTCACAAGTAAGCATGCCTCTAAAAGGAAGCAATGCGAAGTTAACGGGTTCCCAGTAAGGCGGGACCATACTGCTAGTATTCTATAAACAAAACATGAAGGATAAAAGTAATCCGTAAAATAATGTAATTTGTTGTAGTTTAGGGTACAATGGTTGACGTAATTGTGGCGATGATCGTTCTAGTTTAGACAAACTTACTGACAAGTGATTTGTTTATTTGGATTAAAACAACGATTGTCATAACTGTGACGTCAATGTAGGCGAGGCCGTTCCAGTTGTCCATTAACTCATCAATGAAACAATACCACGACGAGTTTTATAAATTGTATTTTAGATAACTTTCCACAACAGCTACAAGAAAACAAATGAACTTCAAACTTAATACTTTCCACCTATGGTTAAGTGAAGACTGAGCCCTAAGTTCTCACCCAATGCAACCACATATGAAGTTGTACAGGAGAATAACCACTTGATTTATTAGGAGTCATCCCATAGTTGTGTCTGCTTGGTGGAAATTGGCGACAGCAAGCCGGTTTCGCTCCTTCTTCTTCGCTTGGACCAAGCGTCGGAATCATGCATCCCGTGAATCTCGGTAGGTAGAAACCGGTTTCCTTACACCAGTTTAGGCGATTACTCGCTATCATCGCCAAAGTGGCCTGCTGAGGAAAAGTTTCTACGAAATAAAGCGGTTCTTCCCCTGTACTCTTCATATGGTAATTTTTAGTCATTTAATTCCGTTCGGTTGTTTTTAACCTCTCTCAGGAGTTTTAGCACAGCCAAATTAAGCCTTCATATTTTAGAACCAAGGTCGAGTGACGACAAATACCTATCAAGACATCGTACCACTGGCGTAATAGGACCAAACCAGCCCTTCTGCCAGATCCGCAACGAAAATGTCGTTTTTCTTAATGGAAGGAGGGTTTCGGGACACCTTCTCACGCATGTCAAGCCATTAATCAAACATCTTGGACGACAGCCACGTCTAGATCGCCTTGCACACGGCTCTGTCGACGCTGAATTCATGTTACGGCGTGTCTTCGGACTGACAGCCTTGTAACAGACACCTGATTGAAGGGGGCCCGGATGGCCGAAAAGGGTTGGATCGCAGCCCATTACTCTAACAGTCCGAGCGCTGTAACGGGTGCGGGCTCAATTCCATCCTTCGCCCTGGATGTACCTTCGCTCGCTGTGCGTCAGTAAAAAAAATCTATCTGTGTATGTTTTACTATTGACGAGGGCTTATATAGGCGGGTCTCTGATCAAGCACACAAGCCTGAATATCTCTGTACCAACCAACCTGATTGAAAAAGAAAAGAGGTTATAAGTAAAAGTAAACACGTATAAGCAAAAGTAAACAGGTTATACTACATTGTTTTGGAGACAAGAAGTATACAAAAGAGGACGCATGTAGGGACGCACTTTAATTAAAAGAAATCTCATCACAATAACGGCACTGAAGTAGTATTAATGTGTAGGAATGAAAAACCTTAAGAATTAGTGTATGGGTAGACTGTATAGAGGTACGAGTCAACCCGGTTTTTTGCCCCGAATTTTTTACATGCTATCTCATTACCGTACTCTCTATGACAAAGTAATTACTACATGATAATAAGAAAAAAATGTAAGCAAAATAACTCTTTTAAATTCAATCTGAATATCCTTTCTGGAAGTTAAAAAAGATAAAAGTGCATTTGCTGGAATCTTTTCTGCAAAAATTCAACAACGTTAAAGCATTTGGTGATATTTAATTTTGATTTTTCGAGTAGATTATTTTTGGAAAGGACGACTTATGTAAAACTGACGGCCTACACAACAACTATATTTTATTACTAAATTACTGTGTAACTACTTAATTACCTGTGTATAAGTTTAAATCTTTGATTTGAACTGTTCCGAAAATAATAGCTTTGTATAATTTTTAATTACTTCAATACTGTCAAATTTGTATAGTACAGACAACATTTCCAAACACGCCGCAAAAGGAAAATAGACAGATGCACAAACGGGTGAAAAGCGTCAAGTCAGAAAAAAACACCTACATTTAAAATAAATCAGTTTTTTAAAACAGACACCTAAACAAGATGAAAAAACATACATGTCGAAGTACAAAAGGTAGAAAATAGGTGTGTGTGATGTCATTACCAAACATTTTTTAAATCAGATCTTTAGAACGAAATTTGAAAAGGGGTACATACTGACAGGCGGACGGACAAATTGTCTCTTCAAGTTCGATACCTCTACCTACCATTATTTTGTAAATCTTCACATAAAAAGAGAAAAGTTGGCCAATAAGCTTAGAACCAAACAAACATATAAGAAAGTTTTTTGACAAAAAATATCAATTACCGCTTAGTCAAACAACTAAGTCTACATGGCTCTAGGTAATTCTTATGATGAATTGTCTGACAAATAATGGGTGTTATTAAGTTTTTCCTTTTGATACATTGAAATACTTCGTTGATTTTTATCTTTTGCGACTTGATCTAAATGATATAAACTGATAAGAAACTTTTAAGCATTAATAGTACTTTGCATGAACAAAATGTGGCTTTTACTATCTTAACATAATATTTTTAAGAACATTGCCACATAACTCTAGTAATTTATGGTTTTTGATACATTTAAATAAACTTTTTGACTATTAGATATTCTGTGATAACCTACGTATATCTAAGATAAGTTACTTATTGCATTTTAAATTTCTTGTTTCGTTACTTATTGTGTTTAAAATGTCTTGCCTCATTACTTATTCGTCTCGTTACTTATTGTCTTGTCTTGTTATTTATTGTGTTTAATATGTCTTCTCTCGCTACTAATTGTGTTTCAAATGTCTTGTCTCGTTACTTATTATGTTTAAAATTTATTCTATCGTTACTTATTCTGTTTAAAATGTCTAGTATCACTAATTGTTCTGTTTAAAATACCTTGTCTCTTTACTTAATGTGTTTAAAATTTCTTGTCTCGTTACTTATTGTGTTTAAAAATTATTGTCTCATTAGTTATTGTGATTAAAATTTATTGCCCCGATGCTTATTATGTTTGAAATTCATTGTTTCGGTAGTTATTGTGTTCAAAATTTATTGTCTCGTTACTCATTGTGTTTAAAATGTATTGTCTCGTTACTTATTGTGTTTAATATTTCTTAACTTGTTACTTATTGTGGTCTTTAATGTATGAATTGTGTGTTAAATTAGTTATTTTACTATATGAAGAGTTCAGTGGAAAATCGTGTTATATATCAAAAAGGTAAAAACGAGAAAATGAGCATTAAGTTTGTCGTTTGAACTTAGATTCGCTTAAAACACGTCACTTACAAAAGAAAAAAATATATGCTTAACTTAAAGATTATGAGAGGAGGTTTCTTGTTATCTTTAAAGAAGCGAATACCATTTTCAATGAGTTTTACAACCTCTTTAAAAAAATTACTTTTATACGGTACCTAAATTTTAAATCCATGCTTTTTGATAAAAGTATTTTCTGTTTTCACATTGATTTTAAACAAACTATTTTGCAGACAGCTAACTTCTAACTCCTCTGACAGAGGGAAGCACATTCTTTACTTCGAACACTCAATCTTCCAGCAGAAAAATTAAAATTAGGAAATTTGTTGAATTTTTTTTTTTTTTGAATTTATTTTCCTTGCACGTGTTTATAAAGTCTAAATAGTGTTTAATTAATTCCATCTTGTTTACGAATATTAGTATAATTTCGGAGCGGATGGCTTTTTTTTCTTTAAATTACTTCTGGCTTGAAGTCGAGTTTAAAAGTATGCGACGTTTTGGTTTTTACCTCAATAAAAGCAAATTTTTATTTTATTTTAATTAAAATATTTTAATAAGTAATTTCTGATTAGTTGAATCTCATAAAATCATTGTTTGATTCAATATAAAACGCATCCAATTTACTTGTAAAGAGAAATATAGATGGCAGCACACAGAGAAGGACTACATATTTGGATTTTTGAAATATAATATACAACTGAAATGTACTAATGAAACCTCGACTCGACCATACAGGCCGAATGGTCAAGTGATTCGGATAGCAGAACATTACGGTAGCAGTTTGCGAGCTTTAACGGGTGCGGGCTCGATTCCCGCATTCGCCCCTGTGTACCTACCCTTCCCATACTAATAATACAAAACCTTAGAATCTATACACTTTTGAATATTGTATAGAAGATAATTATATTGTTCAAAACCCAAAGTCAAACAACAGAACTGCCTGTAAAGGGTTGCTTTTGTAATGGCGTAAAGGGGGAATAATGCCGATAGTCGGGTCCACTACCGAAGTCTTCTGTCTCTATTAACAAAACAGCGAGACATAAATTTCTACGTTAAATTATTAAAGCTGTATTGCATATTTTTGCAAAAGCTTTTTGAAAAATATATATTTTTTAGATGTCTCTAAAATTCTATTTTTTTTAAATAGTTTCGAGTTTTATTACGATTTAACAGCTACATTTATCACATAACGAACCTATTTTAAAGATATTGAACACATCATGTGAAACTAAGCTTAGATGATTATTTTACTCTTTGTTTCAATTAATAACTTAGCATTAAAATATTATTAAAATAAGTATAAATATATCTTTTTTAGATGTCTCTAAAATTATATCTTTTAAAAATAGTTTCGAGTTTTGTTATTATTACTCTTTGTCTTAATTTATAACTTAACATCGAAATATTCGAACCAATTTACATTAAAATATTCGAGCCCAAAACCTAAACATAAATCTCTAAGGTAAATTATTGAAGATGTATTGCATATTTTTCAAACTTTTTTGGGATAAATATATCTTTGTTAGCTGTCTCTAAAATTCTATTTTTTTAATATAGTTTCGAGTTATATTATTATTACAATTTGTTTCAATTTATAACTTTACATTAAAATAGTCGAACCAATTTACATTAAAATATTCGAAACCCAATAGCGAAACATAAATTTTTAAGGTAAATTATTAAAGCTGTATTGCATATTTTTGCAAACTTATTTTTTTTAATATATCTTTTTCGGATGTCTCTAAAATTCTGTTTTATAAAAATAGTTTCGAGTTTTATTATTTTTACTATTGTTTCAATTTATAACTTTACATTAAAATATTCGAACCCAATAGCGAAGCATAAATTTCTAAGCTATATTGATTTTTTTTTGTATAAATATATATTTTTAGATGTCTCTAAAGTTCTATATTTTTTTTTAATAGTTTCGAGTTTTATTATTATTACTATTTGTTTTAAATTTATAACTTAACATTTAAATATTTGAACGAATTTAAAACAGCTACATTTATCACATCACGAACCGATTTTAAAAATATTGAACACATCAGGTTAAACTAAGATTGATTATTTTGTCATATTTTATTTAAATGACTATTTTGTCATATCGTAGTTGCAATTTTTCGGAGTAACATCTTTTTAATATTTTGATTGGTGATATTTGTATAGCATTATAACAAATACTTTTTTTTGCCCTTTCAATTCTCATTCAAAGTTTTCTATTAAAACAGACTGAATTTCTTATCAATACAGGATTCACGACTTTCGAAGAGGTTTGTGGATGCATAGTAAAAAATTTTGAAAATTTTCCGAATATAAAGGGCACTTATGGTGTACGTAATTTACAGAAACGTTTCTGAGCATTTTTTTTTTAAACTTATTTCTGTAATACTCTAAAACATTTTTAAGCAATCAAAATCTCTTTTTTTTATTGTGTTTCAGTACATATTCAATTCACGGAATGGCTAGAAATAAGGAGGAAACAGAAGAGAAGAGTTCAGGGTCTATCAGTTCAAATGGTTTGAAGCAGGGCTGTCAGGTATTTCGAGCTACTGCACATAAAATGCCGGCACTGAGGTATCCCAAGATGCACCGCTTTAGCAATTTTTTTTAGCTACTGCCCATGACATAGTTACCTAAACTAACACTGAGGTATTCCAAGATGCACCGCTTTAGCGTTTTTTTTAGCTACTGCCCATGACATAGTTACCTAAACTAACACTGAGGTATCCCAAGATGCACCGCTCTAGCCTGCTTCTTTTGTGCGTTACTGCTCACGTACATGGACTGCTCTACTCTCTTTCCTAACTATATTCCTTAAAACCACTAATTAAGAACGTCTTCTTCCTGCTTCGCGTTCGGGCTGAAATACATAGATTAGAATCATATGCGCATGCGTCAGAGGAATTTAGCTCCCTAGCTTTGAAAATAAAGGACACGTTTTCCAACTATCCCCAAAACAAGCTATTAATAGAAGGAGAAGGTATCTTGTAATTCAAGGAACACATAAGTTAATGCAAATAGGGATTTTTTTTTTTTTTTTGTTGGTTAGACGGTTAACCACAGTAAAATTTTTATTTTGAAAGTGTTTGTAGTTTGTTTCGAATAGATTTGAGGTTATTTTTATTTTCGAAATCAAATATTTTGGAAATAAAATGGTTTCACTGAATTTTTCAATTTAGTACTTGCAAGATGGAAGCACTTTTGGTCGTCTGAAGCTTTCAAAATTCGTTCGTGTTTTCAGAGGAAGATTAATAAAGTTTCTGCCCCCCCCCCCCCCTCCTTTTTATTTCTAGATAGTTTTATTTTTTTTTTTAAAAAGGCAGTGAGGAAGATATCGACTTAAAATTTATTCATTCTGACTTTTTCCATGTTTGCTAAGATGTTTATTAAATTTGAAAGAAAGTTCTTAGAAAAATATTTGGACCGGTCAGAAAAGGGGAGGTGTGGAGAATTCGAAGTAATCTTGAGTTGAGAAAGCTATGCAAGGAAATGGATATTGTGGATATAATAAAAATCAAAATGCTTCAATGGCTGGGACACTAGGGTGGGCCGAAAAAAACTTTTTATTTTATTTCGTATCGCTATAGTGCGGAAAAGTTGCCATTGGTAAAGACATGAAAAATGAACTAATTGTTATTTTTTTATGACTATATCTTCCGTTCGCGCAATGCCATCAAAGTTGGCAAAAATTGTCAAAAACCGTAATTTTTCATAATTTTTTTAAACCCTATAGATGATTTCAATTGCTTTCCTATATCATGTTGTATGATTAAAATTTACAAAAAGTTAAAACTTTGAAATTTTGCAAAAAATACGAATTTTCCTAATTTTATACTACGTTGAGTGGTCGGAAGATCTGACACAAATGTATAATAACTTATTATACAATATATTATAGCATTTATTATTAATAAGTGCATTAATATTTGGATTTTACATACTTTTAGTAGTTAATTCATGATATAGGAACGTAATTGAAAACATCTGCCTTTAAAAAAAAAATTATAAAAAATTACGGTTTTTAACAATTTTTCGCCAACTTTGAAGGCATTGCGCGAACGGAAGATATGGTAATAAAAAAATAATAATTAGTGCATTTTTCATGTCTTTACCAATGGCAACTTTTCCGCACTATAGCGATCCGAAATAAAATAAAAAGTTTTTTTCGGCCCACCCTACTGGGACACCTTGAGCAAATGAGTGAGGAGAGAGCCACAAGGAAAATCTTTAAAGGGAAAACCAGAGAGAAGGAGGAGAGCTGGACGTCTTATGGAGAGATGGCTGGACTAGGCGGAAGAAGATCTGAGAAGGATTTAAGTTAAAAATTGGAGGGTCAAAGCCAAGGACAGGAAAAAGTGGTGCTGTGTTTTAAAGGAGGCCAAGGTCCTTCATGGACTGTAGTGCCAAGGAGTAAGTAAGCAATTTTTCCATGTTTATTTCATTTGTAAATTTGGAATTTGAATTAAATGAAAACATAAATACTGTCACTTAGTACACAAAAAAGGTTATCTTATAATTCATATGTTATTGTTAATGTTTCCAAATTCATCAGTAACCATGCGAAATATTTGCCAAGAAAAAAAAATAGGAGTGTCTCAGTGACTGAATAAAGTATCATCTCTGGGCAGACACAAAAAAATGCATTCAAACTAGTTTGGCAAATTACGCGATTGTGTGATGATGCCGCTTTTCTCCGTTTTCGCAGTGCATCACGGGATACTGGTTGGCAAAAAAAAATGCTTTTGCCGTAGAGTTACATTTTAAAAATGCATCTTTTATGAATACATGTAATAGCATAACATCTATTACACAGGAGAGTATAATTCTTAATTAGTTAACTTAGAAAGAAACAAATATTGGACGTCCAAAGGTGAGTTATTGTAGAAGAAGGCATTTGTAAAGAACGGGGTCGGAGCCGAAGCTCGCCCGCCTGAAAGCACACAACCTTACATCGTGAAATCTTATTTGAAACTGCGTAACATCTATTGGATTATTCTTTCTCATTCCTCGATGACCAATCAGAGTTCTGAAATTTGTTATGGGAAAGTGTGAAAAGGTTAAGTTTAAAATGTGATGACTAAACAGTTTCTGTGGGAACGGTTACGTTTGCTATTCGATGACGCTGTTGTTGGGATGTTAAAGTTAGTTGGGGTGTTAAAGTACTAATGTTTTCTGGTTTGTGGTTGATTGAAAGTAACTCAGACAAGCCACAGACAGCAATGCTTTTCTGTTTGCTTACTAAACGAGTGCTTTTGTCAATGCGACAGAATTATCGAAAATTTCACTGATTTTTATTAGTCAAAACAAACTATAGCATGCTTTATTTCTTGTATTTATTTCTTCAAGTGGCGGGAGCGGCAGCGGACAACAACTAAACAAACAACGGACATTCATTCAAACAATTCAACATTTATAAACAAATCATTTTTTTTTTCTTTTTCTACAAAAAGTGAAGCATGTTATATTTGTCCCATCATAACACTGCATTAACTTGCATTGTTATTTCTTCATTACGAATTAATTTAACTGCAAACCGTCACACAAAATTTGCTCTTGATCAATTTATACTCGGCTTAATTTTTTTTATTTTATTTCTCATAAATTATACATTTTTCAATTTCTATTATTGCAATTTATAATACTTCAATTTATTATATTTCAATTTTAATGCTATTTTTGTGCTTGCTTTTCGTATGTCATACTTTCCAATTATTTAACAATTTACTATTGAACATGCTTAATTTTTCAAAATATCAATTTAACATTGTATACCAATATTATTTTAATAATCACTATTGATTTTTGGAGAAGAGTGGATTAACGAAATTTAAAAATTAATGAACTGATTTCTGTAGGTTTTCCTTTTATGGATTTGATAGATTGATCACCTGTCAGGTTCACATCGGGACAAATTTTACAGTTACAACATTTAATAGCTGGAAATTTTAACTATATTTATTAATTCGAAACTTTAAATTTAATTCTAACTCTCCCACCGGTTGGTAACAGCTTGTGAGGGGGGATGTGTGATAAATCATAAAAATATCTATAAAATTATAATATTAACCACCCAAATAACTGTTTTTCTTAATAACTCTCATAACTCTCAGTTAATGTCTTCCCTATCCATAAAATAGTTCCCACGCTTTAATTGGCGTCAATACATTCTTTCCCATAGAAATTGCTGACACAGCAGAATTTGTTTTGTCTTCTGATCCACTCTTCTCCCAATCATTAAAAATACCGTCACTTTTCTAATGAGACTCCAACATGTAAGGTTGTGTGCTCTTTTGGCGGCCAGAGCTTCGGTTCTGGACTGTCTCGTTATATTCTCCTAACTGAAATCTTTACAATAAAACATTTTTGGACGTCCATTCCTTCATTTCTGAATTAATTAAATAACAAGTATGCTTCAGAGTGAAAGAAGATGTTAATTTACGTCATACATATCTCATATCTACCAGAAATTATCAAACCATATCCTGTAATTAACTTATGTTAGTAAAACTGGCAAACAGTTTTAACTAGTTAAAATTTAATTTATACATTTTTTATTAGTCGAATTTATCTTATGGTGCCATCTGGTGGCGTTTGGCAACGAGAGAGCGGGTTGTTTTGGCTTGTTAGGGGCAAAACAACCCTTGCTCCTCTTCCTAAATCTATGATTTATACCTCTGCGTTGTCATCGCGTTACCGCTTATTGTTTTGGAGATCTGAACCGGCGTTACATACGTCTAGCAATTTGCTCTAGCGGTTACCTTGAGAATCTCAAGGTAACCGCTTTATACGTATTTATTCGAAAGCTCACTGAAGTTGGATCTCAAGGCCACCAACCCAACTTTCGTCGGTTTTTTGGCCAAGATCAAAGGAAAGGTTTCCATAAGGAAAATAGCAAACATATTGGCGTGTTATCTCTTTTTTAAGTGATCCTTCGAAAAAGTATGTTAAACATCGAATTGAATTGTATTGAGTTTTTCTTAATTTTTTTTATTTAAAGCAGGACGCATTCAATATTTTGATAAAATAAAATTCAATCACATAAATGAATGAAATTCAAAATTTGACACTGTAAAATATGTTGATGATAAAATGCTTTCTATGTTAATAAAAGTATTGAAACTCTTATTTATATCTTACCCCGTAATCAATACAATTAATTTTTAAACAAGATTTTGTATTAAAATACGGAAACCTGGTTGGAGTTAATAGCTTAATCAGTTATTTTAATACATATAATTTCTAAATTTTTGGCAGACAATACTGAAAACACTTTTTTATTTGACCTGATTTTAATCAGTAATACTCCGGCATTAAAAGTTTTAAATATAAGTACGGAAAAGGACAGTCATCAAAAAAACAATCCAGAAAAAAATGCACTTTCCTGTACACTTTTAAACAAAAAAAATTCCCCGTAAAATATTAGTAATGGGCAGGGACCGGCAGCAAAGATTCCAGTCATGCCCCGTTAAAAAACGGTCATGTCCTGTTTTTTTTTTGTTTTTGTTTTTCAAACAGTCATGTCCCTTAAAGATGGTATAAACATTTAAAAACTGTATCATCAAAAACTGTATCGTCATCCATAATCTAGTTGATTTTAAACAATGAATAAAATCGCCGCGCTACAATCTCACTCGCCAAATTCTCGCCAACCAAAGGTCGAATCGCTAGAGGTCAAAGCGCTTCCAGCGTCTACGTTCAGCGGCCGCTAGACGTATGAAACGGCGGTGTGATATACTATGTTTAGTTTGGCTCTGAACTAGTTAACATGAAGTTCCCAGAACTAATTTCATCAGTTATTATCGAGTTTCACCTTATTTATACCAAATATACACCAAATAAAGAGTCTGAAAACAAACATAATCGTAATACTTTTATTTGCACAGAAAACACAATTAATGTATCCCAATAATTGGTATCGGGAATAAAATGCTAACAACCTGATTCCTGTACGTTTTCGTAAACTATTCTGTACACCGTAGAAATATCTATAACTAAAAGTATTAATACATGTTTCCTGTAAATTGTACATTCTCGCTGTACATGTACACCCCGTTTTAATAAGGAGTAATTGAGCACTAAATTGTAAACTTCAATCGAAGTACATTTTATAAACACATCGTACACAAATGACACATATAGTAATTAAAGGAAAATTGAGTCGTAAACATGTCTTATATTTATCAGAGACGTATGGTACATTATAATTGATTGTATACCATCCGTCGAGTCAAGTATCATGCCTAACATGCTTTACATTTACAATACCAGTAGCTTTACAGTTTTTTTTAACATTATATATCTTTGTACCAAGATTAAGTATAAGCTTAAATAAAGAGAAAAGTTTGGAAACATTGATATTTTTGGGAAAGAAAAAAATTAGCCTATATATGATTTTCAACTAACAAAAAACAAAATATAGTCAACTTAAAAGAAATTTGCGTAATGTTAACTACTAAATTATTCAATATTCAATCGAATCAAGAATTTATCATTTAATGAAGTATATTAATCAATTATAAATTATTTTATCATTTTCTTAAAGCAAAAGATTATTTGTTAAACATATCATAGATGTCAAAAAATTTAATCAAATAAATTAAACTTTTAAAACATCAACATATGTTATTAAAATGTTACATAACACATATTGCTGCAACAAATGCTAAAAATTCTATACATATTCATATATTTCAAAAGAGGGCATTAAAAAATTTCATAAATTCAATTGATAATTTCTATTATATAATCCATATTTCTTCAACGCTACCACATTCATCTGATGATAAGATTTAGTGTTGTTCATCACTAAACATGCAACAAGAATTCTTAACTTTTCTGAATTCTATTACATGAACATATTTTTAAAAAAACAGACATAAATTTCAAAACATTAACTATAACCAATAGTTTTAAAAATATTTACATCGATTTACAATTATCATGTCGGAGTTATGTGCAAATCTGAAAGAGTGTTTCGGTAACATTACTCGTCGAATATCCCTTTTAAAAGTTCAGTATTATAATAAAAAAAATACAATGTAAATGCTATTTAATATTTAAAAAAAAACACCCAAATTACATCAGTGATGTTTAAAAATGTATGTAAAAAAACTTTAAATTGTGTTAATGCTTCTTTTTTAAAAAAAACTTGTATTTAATAATCCTTAAATAATGTTAATCCTGTTTAAAATTAGGCATTAAAAATTTAAATAATTTGAATAATGGAATTGTTTTAGCTACTGCTCAAACAAAAATGATAATGTAAGTGCTGTCTTAAATTATGCCGATTCAAACATTAACAACAATTAACAGTCTGGTGTCACAGATATTATAGTTAATTTTATTACCTATTAATCAATCTATTATTCTTATTACTTCTTTTGAAATCATTTAATCATTAAAAGAGCCGATTAACTAGTAAGCTATCTTACTTATAATTTCAGTAAAAAAAATTCTTCAATTCGGTTTTTTCTTATATAAGAAACAATAAAATATAAATATTAATTATACGGCTGAAATATTGTGTTGTGCCAATTGTATGCTCATTATTTTAGAGTTTATGTATACATTTTAATTTAAACATTTTCTAAAAAAAGTTACAACTAAAATGCACACGTAATTCAGCTAACAGTTCGTTGAAACCAATCTGTACATGCCGACCCGGCAGCACAACGGTTAGGGAGCTGGCCTTTGGAGCTTCTGGTTTCGCGTTTGAATACCGGTAATACATGGATGTTTGTGTCTGTCAATTAATTTTATAATTTGTATATGTGTTTGCGTCGTCTTTTCTTCATGTGTCTGTGTCTTCTATGACTGTGTCACTCCTAGCGAGTAGGGTAAAGGGCTATAAAGCCTATGCTCCTCCCTTTTAGATGGCGCATTCATTGTCATTTTTGTCATTCAATCTGTTCATTGATCTAGGCAGTATCTCGTCTCTTAAGTTCCCACATGTGCTATCTAACTTTGCAAAACAGTATAAATTCATTGAAAGGTAACCCTTGGCGAACTTTCCAAAATCGCGCCAAAAGTCGGCCGAAAACACAAACGAAATGATAGGATAGGTTTGAATTATCGTCGCATTAGAGCTACACGAGGAAGAGCCGAAAAACGCGTTTATTTAACACCGGCTGTTCGGACTTTCTTTTTGCATATCTCAGCATTACATTATGTAGACCGATATTATGTTACAAGAAAGTCCGAACAGCCGGTGTTAAATGAACAAACACGTTATTCGGTTCTCCCTCGTGTAGCTCTAATGAGACGATAATTCAAACCTATCCTAACCTATCCTATCATTTCTGTTTTGTTATCAGCCGACTTTTGGCGCGATTTTGGAAAGTTCGCTAAGGGTTACCTTTTAATAAATTTCTACTGTTTTGCAAAGTTAGATAGCACATGTGGGAACTTAAGTGACGATCTATTGCAAAACACATTGCTCTATTAAGGAAATTTATTGACGAGTAATGCACACCCGAAACACATCTTTTATCCAGTCAACATGCATGTTTTACTTTTTTCTCATTACGTAATTGGGAAACTGTTTTCCATGTCTAAGATACAATGAAGCTCGATGTGTGTACAGAAATGATTGCCATGAAAGATTCAGCCAAAAAAGGATGTCTATCTGAAATTTCTATTCTTCTATCTTTTTGGTCATTGGAAGTGGGTCAATCGAACTTGATTACATATAAAGAACGTGGTGTTAGAACAAACAATGTTAGACAAACGTCATACGGATTTTTTTTGTTTGTGAAAACAGTACAAAATATTCTTAAAGTAAAGTGATGGGTCGGAAATTTTTCTAAAACTGTTATACCGTGGTTACACGCCTTGAGCGTTAACTTGGGCAGAGATTTGAGTTTGACTTTGGTTTTGCCAAGGTTAAAAAAAAACAATAAAAAAAACAATCGAATAAAAAAAACTCGAGCTTTCGACCGGCACTCAAAGCCACGAACACATCTCGCTTGGTTTATTTCGGCGACTTCAAAGGAAAGGGTTACCATACGGTAAATAACAGCCATCTTGGCGGCTTTTCTCTTTTTTAATCTCAGTTGATTTTCACAAACAATGAATAAAATCACCGCGTTATGCAATCACTCTCCAATTTCTCGCCAACGAAATGTCGAATCTCTCAAGCTCAAATCGCACAAGTCAACACTCAAATCGCTGGCGGATTTCAATCAATTGCGGATCAAATATTATTGAATATTTGATTAAACAGAGGAATTTTTAAACATATAGCATTTTTTTTAAACATTGTCGGAGTCTACAATTATTACGATCACTGCTCTTAACCCATTAAGACCCTTTCAGGTGGCGCTAATTTAAGGTTATGAGACTAAAATATTAAGAGTTTTACCGGAAAAGTTGCCTTAAGCAGCATCAATGCCCTTGGGTCAGTTGAAATATACACTATTGAATACAACGGAGCAATTTTTTTAATGAAAAGTTAATTCATTAAAAATTGCGAAATTTTTTTAAAGTGTCCCTAAAAAGGGACACCAGGCATTAATGGGTTAATCATAATCTCTAAGACACGTAATCACACAACAAAGACAAAGTCTTTTTAAGTAGCATGAAACGCGCGCGAATTAAAATTTGTTTTTAACTGATCGTATTTGCTGTTCGGTTTAATTGATTTTTGTTTTAAAACTCTTTCGCTGCATTGGTTTTTGTCGCCGCGTTACACGTAATAGACATAATATTATTGGATCTTAAGTTATTGATGCTTTTAGTGACTATTCACAGTGAAGTATTGATATGCAAAACATTGATGCTTTTTATTTCTTTTGATAGATAGGAAAGCCTGCCCGGACAAACGAATCGAGCTGGTAGTTAAGAATTCGGTTTATAATAATGATGCGAAAATAACATGAATTAGCTATTAAAAGCAGAGTAATTAATATTACTTAAATTAAGGCATGTATATTGTTTATGAGGAATTCATTTTAACTTAACAACTAAATGCAATGAAAACATTTTGAAGTATTTAATCCTTAATGGAAAATTAATTTGCATAAGAAAGTGCATTTAGCAGAAAATATTTAATGAAATTTATATCTTGGTAACAATGAAATCATTTATTGTAAAATGAGGAAAAAATCGTCTGTCCATTTAGAACTTTTTAAAAAGTAGTCGAATATATTTAGTACTATCAAAAGAGGAAATAATTAATTTTTAAAAAAATAAAGCTATTACAATTATTTTTTTTTTGGAAACACTAAAAATAAAAATAATATAATTTTATATTATTGATTATATAAGAATATAGTAATTAACACAGGTTTCAATGAAGCGATTCCTTTTGTATAAAAAAAAGGAAAAAAATCATTTGCTATTTCCCATTGTCACTGCCGCATTTTCTTTTCATCGAATGAAAAATAAAAATATTAAAATTACGTTAATGTTTCGTATGTAAATTTCGACCACAACCTATACTACTCCAACTACATTCGTTTAAAAAACTAAACCAATTAATTTCATTTTGCAAAGGATCCCGTTGCAAAGAACCAAGCAATAAGAAGCGTTGTCGTTAAACGTAGTTCAAACTAAGAAATCTGAGGGCGCTGCTATCTTCGAAAATATTTTACTGAACAAAATTTATGGTTAAGAGCAATTCGAGTGTGGTGTCTACACGTATATTTTATCACATCCGTTTCAAAACTCTCGGTATAATAGCACTACGGTAAGTGAAAAGTTTGAATTAAAGCATAAATTATTTTAAAAATATACAGATTTTATGTAGTTTCAATAGATAGGTGAATTCTTAATGCAATAGTAACAATTATTTTAAATAAAATCGTACTTTATTTTTTTTACATTGGAAGTTGGAATTGTAACATTTTTTGAGAATGACCCATAATGCAATGCATTATGTTAACTTCATACTGTAAATAAAACCAGTGAAGCAAAATGCAATGAATAAAATAAAATCTGTTAATGCTGTCCAAATGGTTTCCAACTAATTTTACTGAAACAATGATATATATTAAATAATTTTGTTAACATGTAACACCACGTTCCAGACATTTAATCAATTTTGATTAATGCACGTTTTGGTAAACACATTGATCATAGTGTTTAAATGATTAAAACCAGTACTTTAATATACATATTTATGTTTCTTATGCATATTGAAAGGAATCGAAAAGGTTTTTGAAATTGAAAATGAACAGCACTGGCTATTTCATTTTTAATTTCAGTTTTAGATTGTAATAATAACTTTATAAATCTGTACCTTTTCGTTATAGCACCAGATGTGGTTATTGTCTAACGTAGAGGATTTTAGAAAATCTATCTGACCTCACTTTACATCAATATTTGTAACATACTAAACATTATATTTTGATGATTTCAAATAAATAGACGAGAAACCTTTTAATACAAATTACAAATAACCTAAAACATTGAGTTAGGGTTCAGTTTTAATAGTAGGTAAGAAATATTATATAACAAAATTGGAATACAATAGTTAATAGAACTTACAAAAAATGGATATTTTAAAACTTCACCTTGAATATACTCAAGTTAAACAAAATATCATTTGAATAACCACACAATTTGTTAAAAAAGCAAAGTATTATACATATACAAAAAATAACTCACGTAAACCCATTTCTTAATAAAAAAAAGATAATTGTTATATTTTAATCATCATCTTTAATCAACATAAAGTCAGTTGTTTCATAACTTTTTCTTTCTAATGAAGTATTCAAATTTCTTAAAATTTATAAGTTTCTGTAAATTTAGAATCATAACAAACTGCGTGTGGAAAATATATTTTAAAACATTTAGATCTGAAAAAAAATCTTCTCCTACTATATTTTACATTGATAACTATTTATATAAACGTCTAAATGTAATACAAAATTTTAAATAAATTTTATAAACTTTTACATAAGAAAATACAATTTTTTGCTTTTCAAATATAATTTCGCTAAAATTGCTTTGAAGACAGTAAAAACTAATTTATTTTTATTAATTAGAATTAGAATTTTTTTAAGTATTTGCGAAGGAAACTGATATGATTCATTTTCATAAAATATTAATAAATCGATGGTCTTAAATATATCGTACCTGATTATCAGAATAAATATTACAAATTCCAAAGATAATTAGAGTTAAAAATTAAAAAAAAATCATAAATAAATTCATTTCAAAACAATTATTTGTCATATTTTTTTTAACAAATGTTTTTAAAAATAAGTACCATAAGATCTTAAAGTAGTTTTTTAATAATTTTAAATAATCGGATTTTTAATTTAATTTAAAAAATCAATTTTTAACAATGATAAAGGAGTAAGAATCATTTTGTAGTTAAGAACTAATCTATACAGTAGCATTACCTAAAGTAAAATATTAAGTTACCATCGAAAAAAAGGTTGATTTTTTTACAGAAGGTGATTATTAAATACAGAAAAATGATCATAAAATAGCTATGATGATCATGAATAAAAGATATGTATTTCATAAATATATTTCAATGATATTCAATAATTGATCAGTTACTCGGCATTAATAGATTTAAAGAATGTATCAACAATTATTTACAAACTGATCGAGCCTTCAACACAGAGAATATACATAACACTTAAAAAATTTCAACCATATATGAAGAGGTCTCGTAACAATTACATGGCTAAAGTCATCCATACGGTACTGTGCACAACTTTATACCCTAGTACAACATTGCAGGTGGTTTATATGAAGTAGGTAAACGTCGTACTTTGTCCGATAGTCAGCAGACGGCAAATGTTTAAGGAATTCAATTGGTAACGATGCATGCATTCGATTGACCAGGATAGCATTTTTGAATAACAATGGTAATTCCACTTTTTACTATGATCTCACAAAACTTCTACATGTTTTGCAATTGTACTTTTTTTTAGCTTTCTCTTAGTCTCCAAATCGCTAGCCACTGCAAAAAATATTAACATGATGCGTACGATCATTGCATATCGTTAAATATCCGTCATGTTTGACGTCATGGGACATCACAGACTCTTGATATCCCCCAGATAAGTACAAACTTCAACCAACCACTTTTTACCAACGACTAAAGTCGTCTAAATGTTGTAAACGTAAGATTCATTCGTGCTGTTGGCCCAAATCCGTACCGTATACCCAACTTTAGCCAAAATAACATTGTCTATACAAATACACATATAGTCTTCTACTTCTGACCATATATAATGTTCAACTTTTTCTACTCTGAGAACCTATTTTCATACAAAGTTCTCGACTGTCCGTACAGCCTCAAATTAACAGCTATCCACGAAAAGCTCTAGGCAACTCGACATCCACGAAACATAGGAATTGTACACAAGTTCACATACACAGATTTATCTATTTAAATATCCACTAAATGAACATTTGTAATAGAAAACTGCCTCCTACCTGTTGTACTCTCGCTAAGGAAGTTACTCTATTACACATTTTATAATGGAAGATAGTATTTTTTTTTCACTTTGATGGTATTGATTCATACAATTTTCTGTACAGTATGGACAACAATAATTACAAATTGCACTGCCTGTGGAAAAAAATGATGCTTTTGTCATGTAATTTTAATGAAACAAGCTTCACTTTTCCAAGAACGGTGCGCCATCTGCTCAGAAAGTATTTTAAATAAGGACTAAATTATGTTTTTCCATAAGCTTTGACGAAGTTTGATTGCCGTATCAAACGGTAATTTTAATTTGTATGAAAGCTCAGTTTGTATGTCTCCAAGTTTCTGGTTAGTGACTGTTTTTATTACGGCGTAAGTGAAGTTATGTTAGGTAATTTATGTTTCAGTTAGGTAAATTAGTTTGGAAAATGTTTGCACATTGAACTTTAATAATAATTAAAAATGCACATTATTGCAAGCGTTTTTGGAACCGACTTCGACCAAAAGCTTTCCAATGGCTTTCAGCTTCTGGTGTCATTAATTTTTCTAAAATCACTTACTTTGATTTCAAAATAAGTAAGCGGTTAATGAAATAAATGTTTTATAATATTTTTATATTTAAACCAGGTACTTATTTTAATTATATTTCATGTAAATAAATTTAATTTGGTGGTGAAGTTTATTATAAAAGATTAAATAAATTAAACATCATATGAAAAACATCAATAAACGAATGGTTAACAGTATCTGTAGATGTAAGCTGATTTCTAACCAATTGTAAATACAAGAGTAGTCCAGTTTAAACGTGATGAAACAGTAACATAGATATCATAAACGTAAAAAACAACGACTTGTATCTAATGCAACTTGATATTAATATACTTTCTGTGCAGATGAAGTGATTAGTGTAAATTTGTTAACCCACGGAGAACCACCGCAGCCCAGTATCACAGGAACTAGGATTGATCAGACTGAATGCTCAACTATGATATGATACAAAACCAAAAATAATTATGTTTTAAATTTATCTAATAATTATAATAATACAATACAAATTAATGCAATTATGATATATTTTTTATCTGCCAAAAGTTTTCAAACGTTTGGGCAAACTGCTTTAGTTATCAAAATAAGATTTCTATATCAACAAAAAATCATATTTTTTGGGTGACTAAAAAATAATAAAATATTTATAAACCTTTATGTTTTTTGTTTCAATTTTAGTAGTTTTAATTATTAACCGTTTGACCTCTTTAAAAATAATGCTTTTACATAATTTAAAATTATTTTATCATTTTTATTACCACCAATCAAATATCTAAAAAAATTAAACGCACAAATGTCTAATATTTAAAAAATGCATCAAAAATTAAATAAGTAAATTTCAAGTTTTTAATTATAATAAACCATTCAAAGTTAATCCATATCAAAGCTGAAGCATGTCAGTCCACATGTGACTAGGTCTAGTTTAAGACAAATCATTTCACATTAAATGTTCGCTCAGAATGTGCGCATACCCATTTCCAGAAAACTTGCTCTATTTAAATTCGATTTTTCATTTCTACCTGGAATAACAAAAAGAAGTTATATATCTGAAGAAATCCCTGACAAAAATATAGGGAAGGTTTCTTTTATATATTGCAAAAAAATAAAGATTCCAAAACCTGGAAATAGAGCCCAACGCACCTTCTGTAAAGCATTACTGTTTAGAGCAATTTATTAGTTGTTTTGTTGATTTTAAAATATTAATTGTAATAAATGTATTCTAAAAAATCATTTTTGAAAATAAATTAGACATGAAATATTTTTGTTTTGTTTCATTTAAGCATTTGAGTAATTTTTGATATGATTGAATTCTCAAGAATATTTTTTAATAATTTCTATAAAATTAAAATCATTTTATATAAGCTCAAACTTAGTAATATAACACACTTTTCAGTGTAATTTGTTTGCTAATTTTAGAAACAGTAAAAAGAAAATTAAACATTTAAAAAATGATATTCTTGGTTTACTTTAAAATTTATAATTTTTTTAGTTCAAAGATATGATTTCAATTTTGAAAATTCATATAATTTCAAATTTGAAATTAATAGATATTTCTCTCATTTAAATTTACTCTTTAGTATTCAAAATAAGTAATTTTTTAATTGTATATTTTATAACGAACCAATAAAATTGCTCCATGTAGGGCAGAGTGTTGCAGAATGATTAACATTTTAACATGCAGAGTAGGATATATACGCTTGCGAAGAAAAGCTGCTAACGTTCACATTATTTATAGTTCGAAATACTACGCCTGCATCTGTACAAAAATACGCAGTGTATAAAAACACTAGAAAGTTTTAGCAAACTATTTATTTAAACTAAATTATTGTAGTTTTAAACATCATTGCTATTTACTTAGGTTGAATTTGATTTTTATTTTGATGTTTTGGTATTTATATCATTTTGACCTTTTAAGGGTTGAAATATGCAATGATCAATATTTTTTAGGAACTATCTTTGGTTAATTTTAAAATGCTAATGTTCGTTTAAGCTAAAATTCTATTATGCTTTTCTTTTAAATATGAAATTATTATTTTCTTAGATGAATTACTCTTGTTTTCATTTTTAAATACTTATATTTTTCAAAGAGTTTTGTCATTTTTTTTGTTCATTTGAGCATGCGCAATGGGTGTCATTCAATGGGTTAAGGAGAAATGGCGACTCGTGTGCCTTCCGCGCGGTTCAAAAAGTGAACGAAAGAGGGCAGCACCAGCAATCCGTCTCGCGTTTCTGGCTGTGCTTTGCAATACATGCAAACTAAACAACACCGTTATTTAGCAATCTGATCCTCACGAGGCACGTTCAGCTATAGTGTTCCAAGCAACGATCTATAATATATACTGGATGGACTGCTGATTACTAAAAAATCGCGACCAATGCATGGCTACCTGGCGACAACTATCTCGGTATTTTTCTAACTTTGGAGCTGTTTGAATTCGGCTTCCTTTTAAGCTCGTTCTAATCTTTATCGTCATTATTTTGAAATAAACTTCTAAATTTGTCTCCAATGTGAAGTAACTTTTACTACTGTGCATGCCTGCACCATTTAGAGGGAGACAAAATTGGTCGAGCTTTCTGAGATCCGTTAGCATTAGGAGCAGTCCATCCAGTATATATTGTAGGTCGTTGGTTCCAAATGGTGAGGAGGATGAGTAGTTGGGCCGACCAAGAGACGAATTCGTTAGGTGAGCTAATGACTTATGTTTGCTATGTAAGACTAACTTCAAATGATTCTAAAGCACCAGACCTTATGGACAAGCTGATAGTTGGAAAATATTTTGGAAATATTTTACTTAATCACAATTTTGAATATTTATTAAGCAACAAAATATACATTTGATTAATTAAGTAATAATTAGAGGATAAAACGTGGTGTTTAATGGGATTTTAAATTACAAAAATAATTGCAGTTTGTTAATAAAACGGATTGTGATGAATTCAACACAATTTCTTAAACCAATTATTAAAAATATTATATTTAGATTTATTAATGGATTCTTCGGCGAAATGCTCAATGATTAAATTCCATTTCGAAATAAGCTTCAATGTTTTCAAAAGCAACAAAAAAAGTGGTACGACTGTATCATTTTTCAAATATTATCCTATGAAACTAATACGAGGAACGAAAACGATTTTTTTTAAATAACCCATAAATATAGAATACATAATTGAGTTTTAATATAGTGACATGCTATTTATGAACAATATGATACTTTGTACTGTTTTTTCAAAAAGACATTCATCGTTTGGTCCAGCCCAACTCGCGCGCTTGTTTCTGCAACACTCTGCAAATTATTATACCTTATAAAGGGTATGACTGATAGGTATTATGGTAACATGGGGTTAAGGATGCAAAAGGGTCATGATTCCTATGGGGTGACAGTCTCTAGCACATTACATGAATGAATGGAGTACTTACACCATTCCGTGATGCATAATTTGCAAATTGATGTATCAGCAGGGAAACCATCTTATTTAAATTAAATAAAAATAATTTAAAGTTACCGGTTTTTTAAAAAAAACTGTAAACGCAAAAAAATATGATATACTAAAATTATTTGAAAAGTATACAATAAAAATGTAAATTAAATTATTTAGATCTGAAAAGTTAGTTAAAAGATAAAAGATCTTACTCTTAAAGCCAATTCTTTAGAATTGGCGATGACAGTTAGCATGACAGTATATAAAAATCGATATCATTTACAAAATATAGGCATTCGCTTATATTGAAGTAAGGTTAAAATGCCTTGTAGAGGAAGAGTTGAAAAAATAAGAGTCATTGGAAGAATTTAGAGTATTATTAGGGAAAAAAAGGATTTTGTCAAATTGTCTGAATACTAACAAAAAACAATTAACTGCAGTTACCTTCTTCAAAATTGTAACATATGATATATTATTATTTATTTTATCTTAGTTACTTTTTGCTTAATAGGCAAATTATATAATATTTATCTAAAAACTATTAATAGAACTTGGATTTTCTCATCAGAGAAAGTTGATTAGACGGTTTCCCTTAACAAATCTTAAATAAGACCTTGTATTATTTGGATGTTTTTAAATTCATCACAAGTATAAAAATAGTACACAATGTATACGATTACTTTCATGTATCAATTGCAGAAAACGCATCATGTAGCCTTCGAGTACTCCCAATTAATACAACACCTACATTGAAAGAAGGCCTGAGTTCTTAACCCTGTGTCTTTTGTTTGATTAGCATATCGATTTTAAGAGTTTGACCAATCACTTTTAAGTGGTTCCTTTTTTTAGGAAATAAATATGAACTATTAAACGTTCAGTGCTTAAAAGAAAGAAAAAGTGTTATACTAATGCCTTGACCTTATCATAGTTAGAACTTGGTCATAACTTTAAATTTGTTAACGAATTCACTTTACCAAGGACTCTGTTTTATTGGGACATTGTGTGTTATTTAAGTTATCATTAGCTTTTATAGTATTTTGATCTTGAACCAGCGCCTCACCATGGTTCCACAGGCCTTGGTAAGAATAAGGTAGTTCCTCGGTAAGACTACGGTTGAAGTTAGTAAGATCTCGTTTGCAAAGCAGATAAACAAATGTAACGGGTTTTGGCGTTGATTAAATTTAGGTGGCCCTTTAGCTTTAAGATATTGACATCACAAATTATCATGCTACTAGGTCAAACCTTCAAAAAATCAACGCAAACTACCATGAGCTCAGGCTTTCTCTCAATCTAGATGGTACTGCCAATACTACCTAGATTAGAAGGCCGGGAACTAAGCAACACAACGTCACACTAGTAGACCAATTTCGATTTGTTGACCAATAACGTCGTATCTTAAGGTGACGTCGCATTTTGATTCTTCTTATCTTAAAAATGTATTCAAATACAAGATCTAGTCACGAATGATCATTGGTCAAAACCACAGAATCGGTCCACTGATATGACGTCAAGCATTTAGTTCGCCGGCCTTCTAATCTAGGTGGTATTGCTACTGCCAAACCATCAGAGACCTACAGTCACCGCCATGGGGAATGATGAATCCCTTTTTAGTTGTCGCGTCGCTTGGAGCCGAGCAGTGTGAGGAAAGAGACCCTGGTGGTTCTTCTGGGCTCGCTGGTGGCTCTCCGGGAGCCGTTCCCTAATTGTCAGATGTTGGGGTCGGAGGAGCTTTGCAGGCCCTTCTGGGGCAGGTCCCCGTAGTCCCCGCCGTCGCCGCCCTCGCCCCCACCCTGGCGGTACGGGGACATGAGCTGGGACCGGTCCGAGCCGAACTCCAGGTTGAACTGCAAACAGAAGGAAATGTGGGTTCAGCATAGATTAATGGTTCGCCAGGCGTGCGACCTCAAAGAAATAACACCCTCGCTAGATGGCGCTGAATTACTACGACTTTACTACCAGTCATATACACTACTCACAACAATTAGGGGAGCACATGGTTTAAACTCTTTCAACCCCAATGTTTCCATTTGGAATCACGAGCTTGCTACTTTTTTTCTCACTAAGTTGAGCTTGCACTAATTTATCGTTAGATGGAAGAATCATATCTTTTGAAGATGTAAATAATGTTTGTTTTAATCATATAAAAATATGAAGACATGGTAAAGTAAATTCATTCCCCCCCCCCCCAAAAAAAAATATATATATGATATAAATTGACCCTAAATTCTTCACTCTTGCATTCTCGGATGTTTAAAAATTGATTTTAACTCTTTTTTGCAAATAAAAATTTGAAAAAATTATTGTTATAATTTATTCTTATTTTTTAATTTCAATTTGCCCCCTTTAAATTTTACTTAAAAAATTAGTATTTTTCCACCTTTTTTTACTATTTCATTCTGAATGCATAATGAATCTATTTCAGAAATTTTAGATTTTTAGAATAAAAAACAAAACGCTGCAACTGAAAGGGTTGATAAAAGCACGCAAAATACTCCTCTAATTGTTTTGAGCAGTGTAAATTATAATAGTTGTTGCAGTAAATATGTAGGTATTTACATGTATTTTCCGGCTTGTGTGCTTGATCAGAACAACGGTTATAAAAAAAATATATAAACCTAAGTAAGAATAATGTTAAGTAAGACAAGACAGAGACTGAATTTTTAGTGACACAGAGGGAGAAAGTACAGTGGTGGTCAAAATTATAAGGACAACTGAAAATTGAACAGAACATTTTTATTTCCAAATTAAATGAAAATGTATTTAGACATAAAATACTTCTTTATGCTATAAATCATTTAAGAACAATAAAAAAACTTAAACTAGAACATTTTAGTTTATAAAAATAATAAACAACAATTGCATTGTTAGGAAACTGGACAGAATTATAAGGACATTTAAAAATTTCAAGTCCAAACAATTAATAATTAATAAGTTCACCCTTATTTTCAATTACTTTAATTAATCTTGACGTCATACAGCTAGTTAGCTTCTTTAGGGTGCTCACAGGGATATTTTTCCATGCCTTTTCAATTGATGACATCAGTTCTCGTTTGTTATGATATTGAGTGCCATTTTTGTAAACTTCGTACGCCAAAATACCCCACAAATTCTCGATTGGGTTCAGATCGGGACTTTTAGGTGGCCAATCAGTCAATAGTTTTACAGAATTAGCGTAAAACCATGATTTTGAAGCTGCGGACACGTGTATGGATGCATTGTCCTGCTGGAATAAATAGTCACCACTGGTTATCAACGGTGCTTGTGGCAAAAAAATTGTCACCCAGCATATCAACATAACTATTTGAGTTCATTTTTCCCTTGAATAAATACTATTTCTGTAGTTCCAGAGGCTGCGTAACCTGCCCAGACCATTACCGAGCCGCCACCATATGAAAGCTTGGAAAAGATTTCTTTTTCTTTGCGAAGATCATACCAAAAATACTTAAAACCATCAGGAGCGTCTAGGTTAAACTTCTTTTCATCAGAAAAGAAAACATCATCCCATTTGTCACCCATAGAAATGTACTTTTTTGCAAACTCCATCCTGAGTCTCTTTTGGGTTTTTGTAAGAGGGGGTCGTGACTTCAGTTTTCCGTATCGAACCTGTTAAGCATTTTGTAAAACAAGGCGAACGGTTCGATCACTGTAGTTCAAGTCCAGTTCACTCTTTATTTCCGTCGATGTTTGCTTTTTTGAGCAAGCTCTACTTATAATTCGTCTTTTATCTCTCAAAGACACAGAAAATGGCCTACCTTTGTGTTTTCGTTTTCCATAATTTCCAGGATTTTTCAAAAAATTATATATTACAGTCTTTGATCTATTCAATTTCAATGCTATTTCACATCCAGTAAGTCCAGAATTTTTATAAGCGATTAATTTTCCTTTTTCAAACACTGAAAGCTTCGTACCTAGTGGCATGGTTGAAAATAAGTGTAATGAAAATTTCAAACACTCGCAAAATCTTTATAACTTGATGGAATGACGTGTACAAGCCGAAACTTTGCGAATTTTATGCTAATTTATGTATTAAACTTACAGAAATACAATTGTCCTTATAATTTTGTCCAATTTCGCTGTATGTTAAATTTTATTACGTATTTTAAAATTATGAATTTAATGTATATTTGTAAAGAATCTTATTTAAAATGCCTAATTTACTATTGGCTAGCAGACATAAAATTTGCATAAATCAACCGTGATGTGTCGAAAAGATCTAGCTGTTTTTCCATTGTCCTTATAATTATGACCACCACTGTACACCCAGGGAAACACCGGGAATCGTATACCCTAACGTGGTACAGTGTGCAGACTGTTAGCGTAACTGCTAGTTAGCAGACTGTTAGCGTGGGCTGCAGTCAAGCAACCTTAGGCCACCCGATCGCATATTGTAATATAAAAGCCAGAGTAACTCCACTCCACTGAGGTTAGCCTTTTGCGACTATGGGTTGCCGATGGCTCTACATATTGAAAGAATAAGATGTGTACCAAAAAGTTTTTGTAACTTCCTTCATTTTATACTAGAAATAAAGGGAGAGTCCCATGGTCAATCTCATAGACAAAATGCATTAAAAGTGAAATCACTAATTCATTTAATGTTCCCAGCTCATTTCCCACCCTAGCGGTACGAGGGCAAAAGCTGGAACCGGTCAGAGCAAAACTCTAGGTTGAACTGCAAACAGAAGGAGGGTTTGGTACAGGTATGCGGAGGTTCGCGACAAGGCAATCTCAAAAAAATAATAAAGTGTTGTTATAAAACCAAATAGTTAGGAGGCGAGATTATACGTCTGTATCCCTCCGAAGGTTAACAGAGTAAGGATCTGTAAAAAAAACACAAATACCAATATTAGTCTTGAATTACTTAATTATTCTAACCATTAAGTTCGGGTTTGTAAGAACTAATGACGCACGTCAAGGTGCTAGAAAGCGCCCTTCTGCATGATAACAGCGTTTTATTTCGCTTGTTCGGTTCGTTACAATTCGCGTCTACCAATACGTCCTCATCTAACGCATTCATAGTAAGCTAAGGCCACTTTTATTTCCCCTCGGATAGCAGATATATCCGCCATTTATAGCCTACGCCCTTCCCTTCTAGAGGGCGCAATCACTGTCATTTTTTTGTCATATATCCGCCATTTCGTACATTTTGGACGCTCAAGTCAAATCATGATTTATTCAAGTTTAACGAACTCAGAGATCAACATTATTTTTGACGTCATGTGACAACTAGGGCCAATAAGAAAGCGGGATATTCAGACTCACTGCTCAACTGTTGATTTTTTTAGCTTCCACATTACGTTTATAACGTAAAAATTGTAAGGTTTTATAATCGTTCAGTCCGTCTGTCTGTCCGTCCGCCCGTCACCCACTTTCACAAAACGAACCAAAAGTAGCACAAACAAGTGGGATACGTCATTTTAAAGCAAAAAATCGGAATAGGTTACTTCCCACTTTTCATTAAAAAATTTTAATTGGAAGTATATTCAAAATTTATATAACTAAAAATTTAATCTACATTAAAATAACATGCAAATTCCATTTTCATTCAATATTTTCACTGTTGCCATTTCGTCGAACGTACGAGAAACTTTATTTAAAATAAAAAATAAAACCTTTGAAAGAATATTTATTTATGTGTAATAACTCGGTTTGGATTGTTGTAATATCACAATAGAGTTCTTTTGAATGTTCATCATATATGTACGAAGAAAGTTGAATACAGAATTTTAATTTAGCATAAAAAATATGCAAAGTTTAGCTTTTATTTTTAAAGCAACAATTTTACTAATTATATATTTTTCGAACTGTCAATTAAATTCTGGTGACTAAAATATATTTATTTAAAAAATTGAAGCATTATTCTACGAATTTCAAACAAATTTAGCTAACGAAAATGAGTAATTTTTAATTTGCGGAAGAATATTAATGAAAATAGTTAATTTTGGCGTTTAAAATTTTGAATTAGAAGTCACTGTTAGGCGAATCTTTCTGAGGTCTATAAATAGTGTGTTTATTGTGAGCATAAATATTGTGTGGAAGCGATTTTAAGTGACAGATTCTGTAAAAAATCAACTTGTTTGTTCTTACAAACCAGGGCTTGAGGGAAAAAACACTATTTCATTTACGTTGTTTTTGTTTGAAAAAAACTATAAACATTTTAAGCGGATACTGTTTTTGCATTTTTCATAGCTAATAAATTGAATAACAAACTGATGAAGTAAATTTAAAAGCAAAGGGTAGTGATAAAGTGCTTATACATGTGTAAAGCAATAAATTATTTTTAATTCATATTAATTGATAAAAACGAAGAAACATACAAATGGATGGTGTACTAGCAAAACTTACATACTAAGTAAAACAGTATAGTTAAGATAGGGTCTTTTTCATTCATTGGCAATTTTGATATTTTTAAATTCAATTGGGCGAAGGTGCTGAGGAAAGGACCGGATTTAATATTACTTTGTGGTAAATGAGTTTTGCAACTACCTTTAAACAAATAAGGTAAATTTTATTTGAAAAATTAAAAACAATTAATATGTTTTTACCTTTGTGGCGCAAACTAAGCATGTGGTAACTACTTTGGAAATGGCATTCATAAGGTTTTTGGTCTCTTTAATTACATTATCTACCTATAAACAGTAAAAAAGTCAGTTTAATACAATCACTAATGACACACAAAAAAATTACGTCATGCTAGCATTAAGCATTGTAATTTAAAACACGCACATACAAAATAAGAAAATAATTCCAAATAATTCTCCATCAATTCATCTTCTCAAACAAAGAATTTAGGATATTCATTAACAAATCATTTAATTTTCAAGACATACCAATTTTCAATGGACTTAATGAATCAAATTCATTTAGAAAACCAAATTAAGCTTGTTTCATGAAAAAATTAAAGCTTTTCCTCAAGGTTTCATCTGATAAACATATCTTAAAGAGATTTCTGTTTTCGTCTTCATTTTCTTAGGTTTATAAACATTCATTTTTATTGAATACCTGTATAGTATTTATATATTTAAAACCAACGTTAAAGTGCAAGATTTAACCTCGAAAATGTTTAAAAAATTAATTCTATTAAAAATTTTGCACGCGTTGTACAATATTTAGCAAGACAATTGCTTTGTAATTTGGAGAACGCAAAATAAAACAAATAAATTTTAAAAACACATCGATTTTGAATTGTTTAATTACAATTTTTATAAAAATGAATCAAAAACATATTAAAACCTTAATAGGACACATACAATATAATAATAAATAATAATAATAATCGTTTCGTTTTATTTTATTATTGCTGGTATATTTCCATTTTATTGGAATGAATATTAAATAATAATAGCGTTTAACCTAAATGGAATAGTAAAAATGCTTACAAACCCATTTATGTAAAAAAAGTAACTTTTATAAAACAATTTCGATTGTATTATCAATTTAAGTACGAAAACTGATATGATTTTTTTATAGGTTTTTTAAGTTATTTTTTATTTATATCTTATATTAATTTTTAATGAGCTGTGTTAAATTCTTTATAATTAAGAGGGATTGTAAGTCTCATAGCGCTAATGCATTAGTTTTGGAATCACATCTTCAGCAGAAGTATTGCTTTGTCATGTCCCTTTTTCTACAGTTACGTTAATCAACATAGCGTCGAAATGAAACAAATTTGAAACGAAAATTTTATCTGGTATTTAATTATATATTTTTAAAGTTTTAAATGACAAAAATATACAGCAGAAAACGTTTCTATTTTAAAATTTTATCAATTAATATTTAAATAACCGGATGTATGGCATGGAGTTTATCTAAATAAACAAAATATAAATCAAATGAAGACTATATTAATGAAATTTATGTACGAAAAATATTAAGTTACACTGACAGCAAATTGGTATGGTAGGTAACATATATATTCCAGCTTGTGTGCTTGTTAAGAGAACCGCTTATAAGCTTTTGACAAGTGGGACATACACAGAAAGAATTTTTACAGTCACAAAGAAATGAATAACACATAGACAAATAACAACATTTATTGCCGGTCACAAACATCCATGCCTGACCGGGATTCGAACCCGACCCCAGCAGCTCCAAAGGCTGGAGTCCTAACGATTGCGCCACCGGTGCGGCCATCGGAAGTTATTTTCTTTTTAATTTTGTTTTAATTTGATGTTATCATGATTCCCATATCTGGTGAAAATGGGAAAACATGGCAAAGCAATTCTTTTGCTAGAGTTGTGATTTCAAAACTAATGCATTAGCTCTATGGGACTGGCAGTCTATCTTTTAGCTTTGTCGTAAAGTAATGCTCCTTAAAGTAGTAAATCATTAAACAAGAGTTCGTTTTAAAAAATATATGGTTACTTTTGTGAACGTTGCAGCTTTTCCCACCGTCGTATTTTTAACTGTAAACTGAAGCTGTTGAACAAATGTTGGTACACGATCTAAGTTTTCTAACATTTCTTTCTTCTGTGTACCTCCTGGAACCTAGATTTGAGGAAATATAATTACACCATTATTGTCTTTCATGCTTAGTATATATATATTTCTTATGAAACAAAACATAAAAATCTTTCTAGTTGTTTTAACAATTTTTGAAAACACAAGGGCAGTTTTATGTGAAAACAAGTTTGTATTGTTAGAATGTCGATCTAGACTTGTTAATTGCTTAAAATTAAATAAGACGGTAATGAATAAATCTTTCTGTTTAAAAAAAAGTTTAGCAACTTAACTTTTAAAAAAATAATACATTTGAAAAATATTAGTATTTAATGTATTTCTACCATTGTTACAATTTTAATAATAAAATATGGCAGTTTATATCTAGTAATTGTTATAAATTAGCGTATACTAGTAATTGTTTGAAAATTATCTTACTCCATTCATTTCCTACTAAATTTGCATTTTTTTTTAATTATGTATTAACGGCTATATAATATTTTAAATAAAAAAAATCATTAATATAAAATAAAAAAATCTTTATTTTCATGAGTTAATAGGATGTTCAACTGTATTCGTTAAAAGAATGTTTAAATTTAAATTTTAGCAGAATATTTAAATTAAAATCGTGAAAGAATGTTTGAATTAAAATCCTGAAAATGTATTTAAATAAAAATCTGAAAAGAATGTTTCCATTTAGATCTACTTTCGAAGCTTTCTGTAAAAAATCTTAAACAAATACCTGATATGAAAAATGTCTCACAACTTTGTAAAATCTATTCGCCTCTTCAGCAAAAAACTCGGCTTGGGTAAACAAATCCTGAAGAATAAACATATTATGAGTTACATAAATTTTCTTTCAAATGAATTTAATAATAAACAATAAGGTATTTGAGTAAAAAATTATTGTCTTAAAATAGTCCTATGCCGAAGATATTCTACCCGTAATTTTTCTTTTTTTCAAATGCCCCATAAAAAAGGAGAAAAATTAATTTTAAAATTGGGACGAAAAATTACGCCCGAAAACGCTTTGTGGCTGTCCGGTGGTATCTATGATGTCACAAGTAATTTTAAACAGAATTTGAAACACTAGTTTGGAATCTACTTTAAACAAATTTGAACTATCCGCTTCTAGAAATCCTCCTTCCATTATCAATATAATTCTTATTCTAATAGTAAATTAGATTAAATCCATTTTATATACAAACGAAAAACATTAAACTTAAAGTATCCTATATTACACTACCATTTCTTACTCCTTAATCAGACCCCGGGTGGTGCTTTTACCTGAGTGGTCTTGAGCTCCCCTTCCCCCCTCGTGAAGTGGTACATGGATGTTGCCATGGCGGACATGGTCTTGACTCGTCGTACGATGTCATTGTTTTTTTTTATGATATTCAGTCAGTCGAATCGTAATTATCTTAATTTTCAGAGTCAACAGAATCATAAAATTCTTAATTTTCAAACAAAGAATTGTTTGAAAAAAATGTATCATAATTTGTTAAGACATTGTAAATTCGTAACGCTCTATAAGCCTCTAAGCATGTTATTCTACGCGATGCTATTGGTTTTTTTTTTAAGATATGTTAATTTAAACTTGAAAATTAAATTCATTTAATATTTCCCAAAAAATAACCAGTACCTTTCTTTAACGTCCCTGATTATAGTCAGGACGGATATCAAACTATTTCAAGTATTTATTTAACTTCCAATTCAACGTTAGGCATCCCATCGTGAACCTACTCTTTATTCTAGCCTAGAAAGTTTCAGTACCTGAGTGGTCTTGAGCTCCCCTTCCCCCCTCGTGAAGTGGTACATGGATGTTGCCATGGCGGACATGGTCTTGGCCCGGCGTACGATGTCGTTGTCTGCCGTCGGCCACTTGTCCGTCTCGGCCTCCATCTCCGATGTCAGCTGCTTCATCTCCAAGCCGAGCTGGGCTATCGTAGACTGCTCCTATAACAAGAAAAAAACATGTATAAAGGTTATTACTTTATATATTCCTTATTTAGTTTTTAAAAAATCGTTCAATCCTCTAATGCATAATGTTGCCATATGGCAACAAGTAACATTATCCACTTTATTCTACTAAAGTATACCTCTCTCTCGGCAAATCTGTGGATTTTTTTTAACCTATTACATTCCATTTTGAAGTTTTAGTTACTACATAGATGACAGTATAGTAAAAGTGTATTCAAAATTAAAGAGTGAAGTTAGTTACTGTTGTGAGATTACGCTTTTGGCAGTATTCAAAGTATAATAATATTAGTACACTAAATACAAATAAATTGTTTTGAAAATATTATTATAGTTCAAGAGGGTTAATTTGAAATATATTTAGTAGTTTTCAAATGATTCTTATCAGAATTAAAATTTTGTATTTGTTTTTTGAAATTTAAGAATTTTAAATTATTTAAATTCCAATGCAGTTAATTTTTTTTTATATTTTATATATATATATATATGGTTATTAAAGATACAAATAAACTTTTTCGAGATGAAGAAAATCCGTGCATTACAGGGTTAATGCCATTCCATATTGAAATTGCGGCTCAGTGGCTATGAGGTTACGGTATAACGCGTCCGCTTCATAAGCCCATGTTTGAGGGTTCGAGCTATGACTGAATATTCAGATTTCTGGTTGGGAAAGTCTTGGGCACGCACTTCATATGATCATGTGGTACATAAAAGATTCATTGAGTACCAGTTTGAGTTGGGTTCTTTCGGAAAAAATTAAATCTCTGCATACATTAATAAGCACAGAGAGCTCAGATTCATTGTAATCTGAGTGTGAAAATTGGTAGCGAGAGTCGCCTCGATGGTGCCACAGGAAAGTGGCGCTCAGTTCTCTGGAATATGCTGAGTATGCAAAGGCCAATTCAGCAGCTCAGTTGAAGAAAAAACTGAAATTATTCTGAATTTCTGTTTTGACTAAACCGAACACGCATTCTACTAATAATTATAAGCGTGAAATATTGTTCCCATTCTTAAACTAACAAACCAACTTTTTATTTCAATTGTTAAATTCGTTAAGTAAAGATAAAATAGTTAAAGAATTAAAACAATTGCATTTGATTAAAAAAATTTAAATAAAAGTTTATCTATAAAACAAAAATAAAGTCTCTTTTTTGGAATTTCTTTAAAAAATATTTTTATAAGGAAATATCGGATTGTGATTAAAACGCATGCACTATTTTTTTTTACTTTCCGGACTATAAATTAAAAAAAAATGATTATGACAATGCAATTCAAAAATAATATTCTTTATAAGTCTTAAAAAAATACCTTAAACAATAATAAGTATAGTTCTAACTAATTGGGAAAAGGTGAAGAGAATTTTTTTTCAAAAAAGACCAACCTTTTTTTTTTTGTTTTTTTTTTGTTTCAGAAATTGAATATTACAATATTTTCGCAAAATAAATTTTATTTGGATCGTATAAAAAAACTCTACAAAATAAAAAGCAACTCCAAAAATTCTTTGAAAAATAAGTAATTTCAATCGAAAAACGAGCAAACTTGTTTTATATTTTTCCTCTTTCATAAATTCAAAATAACTTGAATATGCCGTTAATTTTCGCAAAATATATCCTACATAATAAACAACAACAATAATATTACAAAGAAACTCTAAAAAATATTAGTTAGTAATTCGGATGATAGTGGATGAGACACTGATTTATCAATATACGATCTTTTTTAACGCACTGAGCGACTGCTGCTACGCTTAATAATCTATTGGCTCACCTGTTGTAAATTAAGAATCGGGATGATACGACATACTTTCACCTGCTTTTCGGTATTAAATTTATTGCAGAAATCGTTATCTTATTTGAAATAAACGATAATAGTGTGGCTCGGTGGTCTAGGGGTATGATTCTCGCTTTGGGTGCGAGAGGTCCCGGGTTCAAATCCCGGTCGGGCCCAATATTTTATATTTATAGTATTAGAAGTCAGTAAAAACTTTTATGTTTTAATTTAGGGCAGTAATTTTTTTGTTTTATTATTTTAACTTCACTCGATAAGGGAAAATTTTGAACGCTTAGAGTGAAATTTGACCCAAGATTTGAAAAGAAAAACTTTTTATTATAAGATGAAATAGATGAAATGTGTTAATAAAAAAACATTGTTAAAGTAAAAAACGTTATTTTTTTTAAAGCGCATCTGTTTTTTTTATTTATCATCCTAGACTTTTAAATTCTCCAATTTCGAGATGATGTTTCGAAGCATTGCTCAATCACTTCACTTAGAAGACAATTTTCATTAGCTGCGGCATTGAAATACTATTGATAATTGAATTCAAAACGGTTTTGTCCCTATGGATTTTACTTCTGACCAATAAATAAATATGATCAGATAGTCTGACATGATTAAAAGTAAGCATTTATAGACTTACATATATTTGAAATCTTCAATTAAGTCATAATCTTCATCATTCTTAATCGTCATCCAAAAACACACAGCAATGTTGCTAAACATGCACGATCTAAACGATTAAGTTGACTGGTGATAGCTTCCATTTTTTTTATTTGTGGCATGCAATATTATGTATTTACTTGATCCAGACTTTGAACACTGATCAACAAAAAATATTCAAAGACAAAAAAAAAAAGGATATTCAAAGACAAAAAAAAAAGGATATATTAACTAGCTTATGTGTTTATAAAAACAGCATGAAACATAAACACACTCAAATTGTCAATGTCAGTGAAACTTTTTTTAATATTTGACTAATGATTTTATTGCTGTTGATTTTATTGTTATCGCTGTTAAAATAGTGTTTTTATTTTACTGTTGTCACTGCCATTGTTGTTAAAATATTGTTGTTGATTTTATTGATATCCTTGCTAAAATAATGTTGTTGATTTATTGTTATCAATGTTGTTGTTGTTAAAATATTGTTATGATAAAATATTGATGATTTTATTGTTATCGCTGCTAAAATAGTGTTTTTATTTTACTGTTGTCACTGCCATTGTTGTTAAAATATTGTTGTTGATTTTATTGTTATCCTTGCTAAAATAATGTTGTTGATTTTATTGTTATCAATGTTGTTGTTGTTAAAATATTGTTGATGATTTTACTGGAATCACAGTTGTTGTTGTTAAAATATTGTTGTTCATTTTATTGTTATCACTGTTGTTGTTGTTCAAATAAAGTTGTTGATTTTAACGTTATCACTCGTTGTTAAAATAATGTTGTTGATTTTATTGTTATCACTGTTATTGTTGTTAAAATAATGTTATTTATTTTATTGTTATCACTGTTGATGTTGATTTTATTGTTATCACTATTGTTGTTGCCGTCGTCATCGTCGACGATTGATGTCGTGGTCATAGTCAACGATTGTCATCATCATCATCATCATCATCATCATCATCATCATCATCATCATCATCATCATCATCATCATCATCATCATCATCATCATCATCATCATCATCATCATCATCATCATCATCATCATCATCATCATCATCATCATCATCATCATCATCATCATCATCATCATCATCATCATCATCATCATCATCATCATCATCATCATCATCATCATCATCATCATCATCATCATCATCATCATCATTATTATTATTATTATTATTTTCACATTATCATTATAATTAAAATTAATATTATTGTTGTTAAATTGATATATTTTTACCACAGTTATTACTACACACGTTAATGTTGCAATTACAATTATTGTTACTTTGAAACAATCGAACCCAATCACCGGTTCACGAGCCCGAGACATTTCATGTTTATTTTTAGAAACCTGGCCATCAAGTGGCGCATTCCCTCTACTAATTGCCATCGCTCGCCGCTGATAATTCACAAACCAAGCGAATTCAGCCACCTCATTTGCAAATCTAAAGTATTCCCATCAGGAATAGCAACGCTTTGTAGCTCCATTCTTATCACGTCGAGGAGTCATTTGAATTACTGCCGGTTGACGGAAGCTGCGTCATTAAGGGGGAAATGGAAGAGGTTGACGGGTCCCTAAACTGAAGGGGCCCGGATGGCCGGGTGGTTTGGACCGCTATGAGAGCAGTCTGCGCGCTGTAACGGGTGCGGGTTCGATTCCCGCCTTCGCCCTGAGTGTACTTTTCTTTTTATGTGACAGTAAAAAAAACATGTTTCTGTCTTAATTGACCGAGGGCTTATATAAGCGGTTCTCTGATTTACACAAGCCGGAATACGTATAATCCGTTACAGTGCGCAGACTGTTTTTAACTGGGGGGTATGAGACCTGAATTCAAGATTCCAAACGGTCGTCTCTTTTTGTTAAATTCAATCTGGAAGAATAGTTTTCTGGGCTTATAATTAATCGAATTGTATTGAATATTTTTTACAAACATTTTTTTATAAAACAATTGTATTAATAAGCTTAAATGTCTCTATAATTCTATTTTTTGAATGGGAGTAGATAATTTTTTTTTAATTTTTAATATGTAACTTAAATGCTGAAACTAATATAAAACAATTGAATTATTGAAACGCTTAAACCAGCTGCATTTATCACTTTAAGGGGGTATAGGACACAAAATCTTAAAAAAAATAAAAAAAAATATTATTATCATAAAAAGTAACACAAATATTTTCGAATAATTAAAAAACAAGGATTTTATTTATATCTGCAGTAGAACGTGAGATGTGTAGTTTTTTGTGTCATGACATCTGTTTTGGCCAACCACTTTTATAATCTTTGCTTCCTCGTAATATTAGAGAGGAATAACGTTATCGTATCCTTAGTTGTTCGGTCGGTTTGGAGCGCTTCAGTAAGGAAAGTGATTAACTTCAAAGCTGTTTTACTCCTTGATCGTGTTTTCGATGATTTTTTGACTTTAAATTGATATAACTCAAAATCTTTTGCCCATAGAGTGTCAAAATTTTCCACTCATAATTTTCAAACATATATCTTTAATTTGTCTTCCGGGATTAGTTGTAAATAGTTTATTTTTTATTTATTAATTTTTATAAAAAAGTGAACCTGTGAAATTATTAAAAAAAACTTCAATAATTTTTTTAAAAACAAAACTATGTCAAATATGAAAAATCGGTAAAGACAGTTTGTTAAAAACATTTTTCTGTTTATAAAAATGCTAAATATTTGTTTGCCAATAAATAAGTTTTTGACTTATAACAAAAATAAGAGACATCACTTTTTGACACATTTTTTTTTAAAATAAAAAATGATAATTTAAAACCTTTGACTATCTAAACGTGTAAGTATATTTAGTATACATTTATGGAAAAAAATTATATTGATATCTGCAATATTAAAAAAAAAAGTTAAAAGTGTCCCATACCCCCTTAAAAAAAAAACATTTGTTCAAATTTAAAATATATATATATATCCAGAAGTAACTGAGATTCGGAAATAATATTTCAGCATTGAACTCACATGGAGGGAAGACTAAGTTTGGAGACCCGTCTTCCGGTATCATCTCCCCGCCCCCTTAAGGCCGCTGCAAATTACATTGTAGGTGCGCTTTGGTAGGACCAATTAATTGAGAGATAGCACTGTTACGATTTAAATGCTTGGAGGATTACCATTAGAAAGGCGGAAACGCAACTGACAGTAAAAGGTATTATATTGTAGATAAACAACTTTTGTTAGTTTGGATACGTTAAAAAAACAGTTACGTATTTAATAGTAGCTAATTTAATAAAAAGATGTAAAAAGTAAGTATTACCAGCTTTCAAAAATTACAGGAATATTGTTGTTACGCAAAAAAAAAAACTAGTATTGTCGTCTTTCAACAATTAGTATGGTCTACATTTTAACTCTATAATGTATGATTTTTTTTCATCCCATTTTTTCATTTTTTTTTATCATCCTTTCATGAAAAAAAAAATATTTTGTATCTTTACTACTCATATACATTATAGGAAAAACACTGAAAAAAAATTAACTACAATGTAATTTTAATAATTTCAATTTTTAAAGTATTTTCCATATGGCAAAAACCAACTACAAAATTATAATTTTAATAAGAATGATTAGAAAACTACTAAATATATTTTAAAATAACCCTCTTGAAATATAATCATTTTTTTCAAAACAATTTAATTGTATTTCGTACTAATATTATTATACATTGAATACTACCTAAGACGTAATTTAACAACAGTTAAAAACTTCACTCTTTGATTTTGAATACACTTTTACTACTGTCATCTATGAGGGTTATTAGTAACTAAAATTTCAAAATGGAATGTATTACATGGAATGTAATGCATTTTTGTGAATTCCATTGGCACCTTTATTACGTATTTTAAAGTTTTTTCTAATTTGTGTTTCATATCCGACATAAATTGTTCTCGTATATTTTTTTTAATTTGTCTTATATTTTGTACATTTTAATGAAATTCAGTTGGAATGGAAGCGCTGGATCTTGGGTCTCCAAAGCAAAGTGCATCAATGTTAATCCAAAGGAGAAAAAATATATTTTCTCTGCCACATTTCTCCGGCTGTATTGAATATTTTTACAAACGTATTTTTTTATGATAAATGTAGCTGACTTACATATCCCGACAATCCCACTTTTTAAAATTTGTTCATTTTTTTTTAATTTTTAATAAAAAAATTTACAAAAAGTATTCAAAGCAATTTTAAAAAGTGGTTTTATAGACCTGTAAGGTATCTACATTTATTATTTCAAAAAAACCGTTTGTAAAAATATTCAATACAGTCGGAGAAATGTGGCAGAGAAAATAGTTTTTTTTTTCATTGGATTAACATTGAGGTACTTCAGTTTGGAGTGGAGAACCCCGGCTTAGCGCACCCATTCCCTCTTAAGCAGAAAGCTTATTTTTGCGTGGCGAATTTTCTTGCCAACCGTCGTTTATGGGTTAAAAAGGGTGGTCAATCATATATCATCAAAAGCATAACATTTGAAATACCAATATAGGCGAAAGTACGGATATTTTATCACCTGGAATGAAAGTCTCCATAACAGCACAGCAAAGTAATGCAAATTCGAAAAGAAAATAACATCTAGTTATTTAATTTATCATTATAGTACTTTTAAATTGTCACAAACTATTGGTTGTATAACAAACAGGTTGTGACAAAACATATATTACAAATAGGTTGAAACACTTCCGCTAAACTGTAATCAGTAAATAAAATTTAGCGAATGATATTTTCCTTTCAAATTGGTTATACTTTGAAGAAATTTCCAATTTCACATTTAGTAAAATAAAATGAAGAGTACAGGGGAAAAAACCGATTGATTTTGTAGCGAAGTTTAATTAGCCGGCCACGTTGGCGATGATAGCGAGTGATCGCCTAAACTTGTGTAAGGAAACCAGTTCCTTCCACAAAGATCATACACTCTTAAAACGAACGAGCGATTTTAACTCAACTGATTAATTTTCACTCCTCCAGTGTGGAAAATGCACTTCTCCTTTTGGAGGGGATCCTTTGTGTGCTAAACCTCTGGCAGGATCACTCCAAACGAGTGATTTTAACTCAGTCTGAGTTAATATTCATTCCTTTCCAGTGTCGAAAATGCACTTCTCCAACTGGAGTCGATTTCACTCTTTTGTTTTAAGAGTGTAGTTAAAGTAATAGAGTGGCAGATCAAGTGACCTCCAATGCTAGCGATGGGACGCGCAAGGAGCTCCCAGAAGAGCCCCAATGAAGCCAGTGTTGTAGGTCACGTGATCTTAAACTCTAATACTTTAACTACTATCTATGTGGTTCCTAGCTACCAAGATTCAGGCGATTGCCGATCCCGACGCTTGGACCCTGCGAAGAAGAAAGAGAGAAACCGGTTTTCTGCCGCCAATGTCCACCAAGCAGACAATTGCGGGCGTCCGCCTAATAAATCAATCGGTTCTTCCCCTGCACTCTTCAAGTGTTTACACAGCAAAACAATATTTTCACATGAGTTAGGCTTTCAGCACTAGTGAATTGGATTTATAGGGCTGGTCCTTCCTCTTTAAGGGGTCATAGGAGTCTTAAAAATGTGAAAAAGAAAGTATTACAAAGTATAGTTTGATCTTTCATGTAATTTTTTTACTACTCAATATATAAGTTTAATTTTTTTATATGTAATTCCACAAGATTTATTTAATATAAAACAAATTTTAAAATTTATGAAACTTTAGCCAAAACTAAAATAAATGATTTTAAACATAAAGCTATTTGGACACATTGGGATTAGGCTTGCGCGGCAAATGTTGAGGTCAATATTGAAAAAATGACCAAGAAAATGACTTTATATTGTACAAATATGTACAAACAAGGACTTATACCTAAATTCTCAGCTCAATTTGAATTAAAATTATTTAAAAACAATTTAAAATCAAAATTTTAAAAAATGTATTAATTTTTTTTTTGAAAAAAGTTCTTAAAATAATTTCTGAATAAAATTGAGCTGAGAATTTAGGTATAAGTCCTTGTTTGTACATATTTGTACAATATAAAGTCATTTTCTTGGTCATTTTTTCAATATTGACCTCAAAATTTGCCGCGCAAACCTAATCCCAATATGTTCAAATAGCTTTATGTTTAATATCATTTCTTTTAGTTTTGGCTAAAGTTTCATTAATTTTAAAATTTGTTTTATATTAAACAAATCTTGTAGAATTACATATAAAAATTATACTTATACATTGAGTAGTTAAAAAATTACATGAAAGATCAAACTATGTTTTGTAGTACCTTCTTTGCGCATTTTTAAGACTCCTATGACCCCTTAACCTTAAGGAATATGCTAGGTTGGCCTCCCTGCTTACCTCAGCGTCTAGTGTTGTGGGTATGGCACCCGGAACTACTAAATTATTGGCTACCACGATGCTCTTTGGCACTGCGGACTGATTGTTCGGATTGCTCGGAGCCTGAGGACCCTGGAAAAGATACATTTTATTAATGGAACACACTTCAAACATAAACACGCAAAACAGTTCTTTATACACTGATCAAATTAATTAGGGGAGCACTTTGCGTACTTTTGTTCACCCGTCCAGTTCCAACTTCTTATTTTTTATTATAAAAAATCTAAAATTTGTGAAATAGCTTCCTTATGCATCCAGTTGAAATTTTAAAGAAACAGGGAAACAAATCTCTCTCTCTCTTAATTTTTTAACTAAAATTTGAGGGGCAAAAAATTGGAATCATAACATTTGAATAAATTATAACAAAAAAAATTCAAAAATTTAATTGTAAAAAAAAGGTAAAAATCAAATTTTTAGACTTCTAAGAACGCAAGCGTGAAGAATTTAGGGCCAATTTGTTTCATATAAGTTTTTGGGAGTGAATTTTATTTTACCATGTTTTTCATATTTTCATTCAATTAAAACAAACATTATTTAATTCTTCAAAAGACATTATTCTTCCATCTGACAATAAATAAGTACGATTTCGACTTAATGAGAAAAAAAATCGGAAGCTGATGATACCAAACGGAATCATTGGGGGCGAAATGGTTTAAGCCATGCATTCCCCTAATAGTTTGGAGCAGTGTATTTTTTATAAATTAAATCGAGTTGGTGAATTATTTGAAATAATGATTATACCTTTATCCAAGTGTCCTGCATTGCATTAAATCACATTACTTCAGGTTTTTGCTAATATGATCTAGATATCACAACAGGCGCGTTTACATCATGAGCCATCGAATCCATGGAATGCCAAAATCCCCATGAGGAGAGAAAAGGTCTAGCAGTATTTCTAACCCAAATAAAAGTCTGTGGCCGAATCCATGGTATGAAACATCAAACCCACCTTCATTGGAGGATTTGTGAAATCCCCCAATGAACCCTGTAATTCCGGCTCTGTCTGGGAGAAAATCCCCAAGACGGAAAAATTGCCGAGTTTGCTCTTCAATCCATGGATTTAATGGCTCATGTAAACGGGCCTAACGTTGAAGAATGATTTCTAATTCGCAACCCTGACTCTATAATAAATAGGGTCACATGGGGGAATTATGGATCACTCTCTTTCCGGGGTAAATAATGATCACTAAGTTTTAAGGATTAAAAATGGTTTTTAGAAAAAAAATAAATTATGCCAAGTCATCCTTATACATTCTATTTTCTTATATCAAGTTCAAAAACAATGTAACTCTGCAGCAAAAAATAGAAAAAAAATACTTTTTACACTACTATAAAAACATCTTCAAAAAAGATTGTCTTTGAAAAACATGAATTTTTTTAAGATTCATACTGGAGAAACATATTTGAACTAACTATTTTGTTGGTGCTATTTTTCAATAGGAAAAGGTCTAAGCTTTTCAATCCGATGAAAAAAATTTCATAATAATTTTTTTAATGATTTTAAAAGGTATATCGATTTATCCCCCAGTTTACTGGGGTAATTCTGGATCACTGGGGTAATTCTGGATCAGTGATATTTTTTAATTTTTCATGTGTTTTTAGCTAAGTGGTACATGTCATTTTGAAGCATAAAATCAGATTAGGCTGCACTCCAAATTTTATTAAAAAGTTCAAATTAGAAGCTTATTTAAAATTTAAATAACAAAAAATTTAATCTACATTGAAATAGCATGAAAATTCTATTTTTATTCAATATTTTCACTGTTGCCATTGCGTTAAACTTATTAGAAACTATATTTAAACTAAAAACTTCTGAAAGAATATTTATTTGTGCGATATAATTCAGTTTGGATTGCTGTAATAGAGTCTATTGAATTTTTTTTGTCAAAATAGAGTTCTTTTGATGGTTCATTATACATGTATGAGGAAAGATGCATAGAGAATTCTAACTTGGCGTAAAAAATTTGCCAAGTTTCGTTTTCATTACTTTTATGTGCTAAAACATTCTTTTTATGTGCTAAAAAATGATAATTTGAAGTATTAATTTACTTTTAATATGCATTTGTATAAAAAAAAAGGGTGATCCATAATTACCCCATGTGTGATCCATAATTGCCCAAACCCGGGGTAATTCCTGATCACTCAATAATTAAAATAAAACTAATAATAATTAGGTTTTAGGTAAAGTTATTATTTAAATAAATTCTAAATTATTTAAGCTTACTCCATGCAAAATTAAATCTTTCTATCTTTAATACTTTAGAAAAAAATAGGATGTTGTGATTTTTTGATCCATAATTCCCCTATATGACCCTATGAGTTTGTTAAATGCTCTTAAAGTCGCAGTGATTGGCGATCTTGCCCCCCACCAAGAAAGTCATTAAGTCATAAGTTGTTTAATGCTTCTGGCGCAAGTTTAAAAGTCGTATGGGTTACATATCAATAGAAATTTGTTTCAGGGTATAGTTTGCTTTGTTGCTTTTAGTAGAATTGCGTTCAATCAGGAAGATCGGGATCTACCCTTGCCTATTCCTTAAAATATTTGTGAGTGGCAAACCGTGTGTAGGCTTAAAAATCTCTGTCCGCTTGCGATCTGGCGTCTCCATTTGGGGATATTTTTTAAAACCTCCCCATACACATTTAGTAGTTAAGTTGAAAGGCATTTTGCATTAAAAAGAACGTTAAAATAAACTGTTAACTACAAGTAAGTGATACGGAATTGTTTGGCATTTACAGCACAAAAATGGAATACTTTTAGAGCTTAAGGCGTGTCCCTCACCAACTATTAAAGATATATTTTTTTAAATATCCTTGGGGTAAAACATATTTTTTAGCATATATTTCTAGGAAAAGTAAGTTCAGATTAAGAATATACGTAGGTGGGGGGGGGGGGGGAATGAGGGTAAAATCGGGCTTTTTAAAAATCATCTCATTAAACACATACTTTTTAACTATTTTTCATAGATTTTTTTTGTATCTTACATACATTTGAACTGTTTCGATTTCAATTCTATAATTTTTTTCCACCACATGCTTCAGTATCTGGCAATTTAGGGAACTTAGTTTTTACCCTCATTTTCCCCCAGAGTGGGGGAAAATGGCCCAAATTTAACTATATGATTAAATAAAAAATTATTAATATAAAGAACTAACAGAAGCAAACTCATTCCTAATATTCCTCTACACTTTTATTTCAGAAAAGCTTACTTAGAGATAATAATAATAACAGAATAATAGAATATTTAAGCAAGAGAGTAATGTCCTCTACTATTAAATTGAGGCTCTGTAAAACTTAACATATTGCACCGAACATAACAAAATAATCTGCATCGTATTTTTCTGGAAATTATATTAGTTTCCATCTTTGATTTGGTTAAGCATTTTGCATTATAGTTTGTACCATTTAGTAAATTAATTGCGAATAACTAATTGCAAAGAATTGCTAATTGCTTCTGGGCATATTCTTAAAGATGCATTTATAAACTTAATATATTAAGTTAAATTTGAACAAATCTAATAAAATAAGTTTTTTAATAATGCTGTATATTTTAATTATATTAAAATGGTTTTTAAAAAATATCCTACAATATAATCCAGTTTAAGTTCATTCCACGACCCAAAACTCCATTATATCTTGCATGAATAGCTAAGCTTAACCATACCACCACTTCACCCCACGACATTAAAAAAATTATAAAAAATTAAAAAATTCGAATTTTTCTTCGCTAATTTTACAGAAATACTCTTCGAAAACGTGGCTATTGCATGTAACAAGGCTTAAGAGCACAGCATGTTTTATAAAATAAATAGAACGAAGTTTTTAAGAGTGAATTTTAACAGTTGAATCAAAATTAGCTTAAGAACAAGAATTTCAATGAATTAATGGTGTTGAAAGATTCTAAAAACCAAATAAAAGTAATAAGAGATCATCTAAAAATAATATTTCAAAGAAAAAGTCTAAAAAAAAATTAAATGTATAGTTGAAAAATTTATATTTTTTAACATACCCTCATTTTACCCCCTACCACAATTTCCCCCCACCTCCCCCTATAGGGTTTTGCCCGGGTCTTAAGAGGTTAAGGCAACTTTTATGATAAAGGTCTTAACATTTAATCCCATTACTTTATATCAGCGCCACTCCATCTGAAGGGGACGTAAAGGGTTAAGGGTAGCTTAAGAGGTACTGACACCTTGATACTCACGATGAAGTGTGGGTCAAATCAGCGCCATCTTAAGATGTCGTAAAGGGTTAAGGGTAGTTTAAGCAGTACTGACACCTTGATACTCACGTTGAAGTGTGGGTCAAGTTCCCGAAATTCTTAAAAATTGTAATCACATAACTTAAATCAGCGAAATCTGAAGGGGTCGTAAAGGGTTGAGGGTATAGCTTAAGGGGAGCGGACACCCCCATTCCCTTTCCTACCTCGATCGGGCTGGCTAATGCTAAGTCTATGGGGAAAAATGGTTTTTGTTCCAAAAAAAAAAACCAAAGAAATTATAGGAATATTTTGATGTGGTTTTTTTTTTTAAATTCATAAAACTCCAATAAAGGTGTGCTTTTAGTGGTTTTTTTTTAAAAAACGTTATTTACTTTTTTTTTAATCGTAAAAAATTTAAATTAAAAAAAAGTAAATAGCGTTTTTAAAAAAAATAACATCTAAAAACACACCTTTATCGGAGTTTTATGAATTAAAAAAAACGCATCAAAATATTCCTATAATTTCTTTGCTTTTTTTTGGAACAAAAACCATTTTTTCCCCATAGACTTAGCATTAGCCAGCCTGATCGAGGTAGGAAAGGGAATGGGGGTGTCCGCTCCCCTTAAGAGGTGCTGACAACTTGATACTCACGTTGAAGTGTGGGTCAAGTTCCCGAAATTCTTAAAAATTGTAATCACATAACTTAAATCAGCGCCATCTGAAGGGGTCGTAAAGTGTTGAGGGTATAGCTTAAGAGGTGCTGACACTTTGATACTCACGTTGAAGTGTGGGTCAAATCAGCGAATTCTCAAGGGGCCGTAAAGGGTTAAGGGTAGTTTAAGCGGTACTGACGCCTTGATACTCTCACTTCAAAGTGTGGGTCAAGATTCCAAAATTCTTAACATTCAGTCACATAACTTAATTTAGCGCCATCTGAAGGGGTCGTAAAGGGTTAAGGGTATAGCTTAAGAGGTGCTGACACCTTGATACTCACGTTGAAGTATGGGTCAAGATCCCAAAAATCTTAGCATTTAGTCGCGTAACTTAAATCAGCGCCATCTTAAGGGGTCGTAAAGGGCTAAGGGTAGCTAGAGAGGTACTGACACCTTGATATTCACGTTGAAGTGAGGGTCAAGATCCCAAAATTCTTAACATTTAGTCACATAACTTAAATCAGCGCCACCTGAAGGGATCGTAAAGGGTTAAGGGTAGCTTAAGAGGTACTGACACCTTGATACTTACGTTAAAGTGTGGGTCAAGATCCCAAAATTCCTAAAAATTTAGTTACACAACTTAAATCAGCGCCATCTGAAGGAGTCTTAAAGAGTTGAGGGTATAGTTTAAGAGGTGCTGACACCTTGATACTCACGTTGAAGTGTGGGTCAAGGTACCAAAATTTTTTTAATTTAGTCACATAACTTGAATAAAGGGTTGAGGGCTGACAACTTGATACTTACGTTGAAGTGTGAGTCAAGATCCCAAAATTCTTAAAATATAGTAACATAACTTAAATCAGCGCCATCTGAAGGGGTTGTAAAGGGTTGAGGGTATAGTTTAAGAGGTGCTGACACCTTAATACTCACGTTGAAGTTTGGGTCAAATCATGGGTCTGAGACATAATCCCGACAGCCGAAATTCCGACAAGCCAGAATCCCGAAAGCCGAAATCCCGACAAGCCAGAATCCCGAATAGGTCGAAATCCCGAATGGGTCAGAATCCCGACTAGGTCGAAATCCCGAATGGGTCGAAATCCCGAAAATAGATTTTTGGTCAATTTTTCGATTTTTTAAAAAAATTAGATATATTGGTTTATTTTAAATGAAATATAAACTGTTTGTTGTAAAAAAAATACTATCGGCTGTCTTCTGTTTATTGAAATTGCGCCATTATAAAAAAAAAATGTGCTGCTAATTATTTCATTGTTTTTTGGAGTTTTTAATTGTCTCTTTGTATAGGAATGTACAGTCTGGTATTTATTTTATAGTACAAGGATGATTCGTTTCTGGTGGTTCAATTTTGTTTATAAAAATAAATGTTGTTAATACTTATTACTGCTTCAATTATCATTTTGTTGTGGGATAAATGTACTGGAATCAGTATTATTTAAACTCCGGTTCGTTAAAGTTTTCGTAAGTCTTTTAGTTTGGCGCCGTTATCGCTGTACTTGGCTAGTTTAGGGGTGTGGTCGTAAATTAAACAGTAGGGCGGGGGGGGGGGCAGTAACAAATGGCTAAAAATTTGGGGGGGTTTCGGAGGGAAAAGGGAGGTGAAAGTTTTTAAAAAGCGTACATTAAAAAATATATATATTCCTCTACGCGAACGGCCGAAAAAGAGGATGAGAGATGATGCAGGTTTTGAAATTTATCTACTTATTTTGTATTTTTAGCAATGAACATTTAAAGGGATAAAATATAGGGTTACTGATTTTTATGGTTTGTAAGGCTATTGATTATAAGGTTATTGAATTTATTATGTTAGTTAATGTATATAACAGTAATAAAAAAATCTAAATTTATTGTGTCCATTTTTTATGTATTGATTGCCGCAATCGATTGATTATTAGGGGAGACCAGGGAAAGTTTCTTTGATCTTAATTTTTAACTAAAATGAAAGAGTGGAAATTGGAATAATAACTTTTAAATAAATTGTAACACTAAATTATTTTTAAACTTTATTTGTAAAAAAAGGTAAATTCAATTTTTAAACATCTTGGAATGCGGGCGTGAATAATTTAGGGTTAATTTATTTCATAAAACTTTTTGGGTGTGAATTTTATTTTACCATGTTTTTCATATTTTCATTTAATTAAAACAAACATTGTTTAATTCTTCAAAAGACATGATTCTTCCATCTAACGATAAATAAGTGCGACCTTAACTTAGTGAGAAAAAATCTCAAGCTGATGATTATAAATCGAATCATTAGGGGTGAAAACGTTTAAACCATGCACTCCCCTAATTGTTTTGAACAGTCTATATTGAAAAAATACAATCGAACCCCGCTGTTATGAAACTTTTTAGAGGTCCCTTCTGAACATGTTATTTTGTATGGATACCTATAGTGAACCGCTTAGAAAATGAGAGTTCGCTTATAGTGAACCCAAATTTCCCATCTTATTTTTTTCTTCGTATCGCTATATTTTAAGATATATAAGTGGGAAACGAGAAGATAATTTTTCACAACAGGTCAAATTTCACTAAAACTAGACCTTTTTTCATAGTAAACAAGAAGCATGCTTATCTTCAGTCCCTCTAGTCTAAAAGTTCCGGGAACAACCCTTTCTTTTCAAACCATTCATCTCACCCCCCTCAACTCACACACAATTCTAAGGGGCGTGTCAGCAGTACTTTTGTGTAACCTACCCTACCCCTTCTGGGGTACAATGAAGCCATTCGTCTTTCTGTCCCCAACTGTACATATTTCATATTCTTTACCAATACCTCTTGAATACTTGACCCAAGTGGAACTGTTCAATACTTCGCCTTTTAACATCTACGCTTTAGTCACTCATTTCTTATGAAAGAGTTTAAACACATTTTAAATTAGGGACAACAGTTTTGAAAAATAAAGGATTCTGCAATTAAAAAAAGCCATCAGAATGAAGATGGAGCCAGTCAATTAAATATATGTAAAGATTTGTCCGTTGTACAAATACGCAGTTTCCAATATACGGATCCTTCGGTATTCGGCTATTCCGAAATGTTCGACATTTTTTAATAATTTCGAAAATTAATCAATTTAATTGTAATTTTTAAAAATATTTTTTTATATAAATTCGATTTATTTATTCAATATATTAAAGAAGGGCAAAGCAATTATTATAATTTTCATTTAGAAGCCTTAGGGTCATATGGGGGAATTATGGATCAAAAAATCACAACATCCTATTTTTTTCTAAAGTATGAAAGATAGAAAGATTTCATTTTGCATGGAGTAAGCTTAAATAATTTAGAATTTATTTAAATAATCACTTTACCTAAAACTTAATTATTATTAGTTTTATTTTAATCATTGAGTGATCAGGAATTACCCCGGGTTTGGGCAATTATGGATCACACATGGGGTAATTATGGATCCCCCTTTTTTTTATAGTAATGTATATTAAAAGTAAATTAATTTTTGGTTGCAGTTAAAATATAATTCAAAGCAAACTTTTAAACGCCTAAATTAACTTTTTATTAATCTTCTTTCTCAGAAAAAAATTAGACTTTATCGTTTGCTAATTTTTTTTAAACTCGAAGAATAATGATGATCTTTTTTAATAAATTATGCCGCAATTTCCCATTTACATTCTTTCGAAAATTCGGTTATTTATCGTTTGTTAAATATATTTACAGTTCGAAGTATCTCGAAAGTTTCTCGTAAGTTTAACGAAATGAAAAGAGTCAAAATATTGAATAAAAATGGAATTTGCATGTTATTTCAATGTAGATTAGATTTTTTGTTATTTAAATTTTAAATAAACTTTTAATTCGAATTTTTTAATGAAATTTGGAATGCAGTCTAATCTAATTTTTTGCTTCAAAATGGCGCATACCACTTAGCTAAAAACACATGAAAAATTTTAAAATATCACTGATCCAGAATTACCCCATTAAACTGGGGGATAAATCGATATACCTTTAAAATCATTAAAAAAAATAATTATGAAAAAATTTATATCGGAATGAAAAGCTTAGACCTTTTCCTATTGAAAAATAGCACCAACAATATAGTTAGTTCAAATATGTTTCTCCAGTATGGATCTTAAAAAAAATCATGTTTTTCAAAGACAATCTTTTTTGAAGATGTTTTTATAGTAGTGTAAAAAGTATTTTTTTTCTATTATTTGCTGCAGAGTTACATTGTTTTTGAACTTGATATAAGAAAATAGAATGTATAAGGATGACTTGGCATAATTTATTTTTTTTCTAAAAACAATTTTTAATCCTTAAAACTTAGTGATCTTTATTTACCCCGGAAAGAGAGTGATCCATAATTCCCCCATGTGACCCTATATCGCACCAAAAAAATTCAGTAAAGTTGGCTATAGTGAACCATGGGATATAGTGAACCAAGTGTTGGTTACGTTGAAGTTTAACTATAGTGGGGTTCGACTGTAATTGCATTTTTGGAACATTATAAAGGTTGAAGCACGTTTTATACAAGGCATTGCTGGATTTCTCTTGCCTCGTGACATTTTGGTAAACCTGGCCGTCGCCATTTTTCGACTGTAATATTTCATTGACTTTTAGAGATTTAAGTTATTTTTAAGACAAATACATATTTATTTAGAACGAGAAACCCTCTTTTATTGTACTCGATGATAAAACTGTAAGTTTAATGGAAGGACGCTTAATTTAGGTGTGAATGTAAGCATACAAAAATTACTCAATGTTGAAAAATCATTAAACAGCTCTAACTAAAACATAACAGCACCAACTGAACGAAGATTCTTGTGAGTGAAATAGACAGCGTATCTTCAAAAACGAAGCAGACCGTTCCCTTCCACCCCCCCCCCCCCACCCACCCACCCTCCTCTCCTCAAATAATTTATTTCCAACTCGAGGCATGGTGGAAAACTTGCCCCATTTGAAAACCAGCCCCGGCCACCCCCCCCCCCCCCATTTCGTAAAAGGTAAAAAAATAGACTTAGAAATGGCTATTAAGCTATTACATAAGTTAAACTTTTAAATTTACTTTATTAATTGAATAAAATTATTTGGTAACTTATCATTTATTGATAACAAGCAACTATGTTTGTTTTTGTTAATAATTAGTAGTAATAATTATTTTCCTTAGCTATATGATTTAAATTTTATATTTCTTGATAGGATATTATTAATTAATTTCAATTAGTTGATCCTTGTGATTAGACTTATATGATTCTCTTTTAATATCTAGGATTTCCCTGAAATGACACTCCAGAGAACTTTAAAAAATATTTTTAAAAAACACAAAAAAGAAAGCATTCAAAAGGGGGGAAATTAATTATTCCATAAAATCTTATGCATATACAAACTACAATTTATTGTAAAAACATCAATCTTGAGAACTATATCTGATAATTATTTTATCTGATTATATCTGGTTAATATTTTTTTAAGTTGCAACTTTTTTCACTTTCCGAAATAAATTTCTCTCAGTTAAAAAATAATAATATATTTCCGAGAACAAAACGCGTGCAAAGAAATTTCTAACTTATAGGTGCTTTTTTTTAATAGAACTAAGAACTAGGTAAGCCTCTTACCCCATTCCGGAAGTTATAACAATTAACAAAAATAATAATTACTTTCCCAAATTATAACAAAGTAACATTTAATAATAAATTAACAACTGTTATTAAAGGCAATTAATAATAATTCATAATATCCAAATTTTTATGTTTCTCATTCCTGAAACAGTGGAATAGGTCAATTCCCGTTCAATGATAGTTATTAAGACATAACTTCTTTATATATAAAAATCTAACTTTGCTGGATTACTATAGTTGACCAACACCAGGGGCAAATAAAAATAACAAAACAGGCGGGAAAACCAGTTTAAGTTTCGCTTTTCTAGGGTTGCTATAAATACTTCTATGCGTAGATAAAGGTTCCCTACTATTTACAATAACATAATTTCGTCTAAAGGCCTTCATCTAAACGTACAAAAGCCTCAACATTCATCTCATTCTGCGAATTACTTTCTCCCCCAAAGCTATATCTACTGTACTATTAACAGACACACCTTTCATTGTTGACAAGTAAACGACATTCATCGTAAAATTTCAAACGTGTCTGAAGGCGATACTATAGTTCCCTTCAATGACATGTATAGGTTTTTTCCTTCAACTTTTAAATAATGCAATTACAATTTTTGGTGTTTTATTTCCATTTATTGCTGATTTAATCCTAAGTAAAACGTGATTTTGACAATTCAAAAGAAACAAATTTAATCACACGTGTCTTATTAAATATTTGAACTCAGCATAAAATCACAATTAACTTACTACATAACCTATTATAAGAAAAATTATATCAACCTAGACCACACCACATAATGAATAAGTCCGAATTACAAAACGAAAACACTATAAAAGATAAACAATAGACTGTTAAATATACTCCGATTAATTATGTGTGTGATTTCCATACAAAAATGCATTTTGATTTAAACACACCTTTTTTTTAAAAAAACCAAAAGCATTTTATGGTTACATAGCAATAAAAGAAAAGTCACTCTTCCCAAATGTAAAATTATTAAAGTAAAAATTAACAATTAAATTGCCCGTAATCAAGCATAACGGCTTTAATTTATAGATTTGTCGGGATTTCGACCCAGTCGGGATTTCGTCCTTGTCGGGATTTCGACCCATTCGGGATTTCGTCCTTGTCGGGATTATGGTCTTTCGGGATTATGGCTTTCGGGATTATGGCTTGTCGGGATTTCGGCTGTCGGGATTGTGTCCGGAACCCCAGCGCCATCTTAAGGGGTCGTAAAGGGTTAAGAATAGCTTAAGACGTACTGACACCTTTATACTCGAGTTGAAGTGTGGGTCAAATCAGCGCCATCTTAAGGGGTCGTGAAGGGTTAAGGGTAGCTGAAGTGGTACTGACACCTTGGTACTCACGTTGAAGTGTGGGTCGTGCTGTGCGGGCCTGCACAACTCGGCGACCTCCTGTGCGAGGGCCGTGACGTCGTGGTCGAGCGCCTTCCACACGTCCATGAACACCTCGACATTCTCGCGCGCCACCTTGCTGCTCGGGTGCAGGAACAGGGTGTGGCACGCGCTCAGCACCTGCAAACCACGCAACAGAAGTTACAACAAGATTTATACCATCTACTTTACAGCAAATTACAACATAATAAAAACTGAAAGTGGGGCCCTTTTTCACCCCGGGTTGAAAAGGCGGTCCTGTTGGCCCCTCGAGTCTTTAAACCTTTCAGTCCCAATGACAATTGAAGAGCTTAGTGGAAGAACGTGTTAAGTGACATTTTCGAAAAAATTCAGATTTTGGTGTCAATGAACATATTACTACCTTCTTTAACGATAACAAGTTTCAATTTTTTCATGGAATCGAATTTTACCTTATTTCTTACGCATTACAAGTTCCGTTTTCAATAGACCTGAGTGCAAACGAAAAACTTTAAAGCTCATTTTCTCGTTTTCACCTTTTTGTCACTTAGCACGTTCTTCCACTAAGCTCTTCAATTCGGCATCATCATTTTCGAAAACCTTTTTCTGTAGCTATTTATGATATCAAAAAAGCACATCATTCGGTTCTTCATACTTTTTGCTATAAGAATTTTTTTTTTTCATTAATCCCAATAGATGTCAGCCGTATTTTTTAAAAATTATGATCAGACACACGATGATGCTAAATAGCATCACTGGGACTGAAAGGGCTAGGCGCTATTCAACCCTGTTGGTGACACGTCACCAACAGGGGTGAAATGCTCTATCAAATGTAAACATTTGAGAAAGTTTAAATATAGAAATGAACGACACACATTAGAAATTAAATTCTTTGAAGACTTACTTGTGGTCCATAAACTTGAAGGCAAATTTCTGTATTTTTCGACAGAACTTGAACTGATTCTGCACTGGCTACATGGTGTAAGAGTTTGCAAACCTGATATCAAGCATAAATACTTAATAAATAAGACGTTTTAACTATTTCAAGAAAATCTCAATATTAACATAGTTGATGAGTGGTTTAGCTTTCTCTAAATTAAAAAAAACTCATCTGTAAACAGAATCTGCTTATAATAATTAAGTTAATTAGTAAAACTAGTTTTAGGTCAAAATGTTGGGGGATTAAATAATTTAAAATTGTTTTAGGTATCTAAGCGAGGCATTGTTCAAATGTTTGACGCAGTACTGCACCAAAATCCTAGAACTTTATAGCTTCCAGCACTATAAAGTTTTATTTATTATAAAATTTCTAAGAGAATAAGGTTGTATTTTAGACACCCATTTAAGGCCTTTTTATTCACATGTCCAGTTTAAAATTATTAAATATAACAAGAAACACAATAATTATGGCTACTAGTTTTTGAAAATTTAATTACACTATCTTCAACTATATCATGTTTATTAGCAACTTTTTTTGGCAATTTTGCCGAAATATTATTATTTTAACCAGACTATTGCATTTCGCAGTGCGGTTTAGTACGGTTTAGTATTTTGAAATGTGTAAATAGTCCCTGCTTTTTTGTATAGTTTTTTCAGACACGCACAACGCAAATAAAATATGAAATAATTATGAAAACTTAATGATGATTTTATAATCGAATAGCTAATTACTGAAGAAAATCAGGCTAATTTAAAGTGATTTTGTGGAATGCACGAGTCCGTTAGCTATGCTAAAATTCAGGATATGTACAGAGTCAATCCCTTTTGCAGATGGTCCAACTGTTCTCAGATCCTATCGCTAAATTGAATTCACCAATTTAAGTTCCAATAAATAGAGATAATCGGAGCGACTTTTATGAACGTTTTCTTGAAAAGTATTCGATCGATACGGAGTATAATGTCTTAAAAACTTTTGAATCAGTCTACAACTACCAGATAACTACGCCATAGCCCTGATGGCAATAGCAAACTGCGGCCGAACTTGGCAAAAAAGGACGAATCAAAAGATTCGTTCTTTTAAACGATTCATTGAAAAGAAACTGAATTCTTGGATGAATTTTTGAAGGAGCGGGACCAACCCATCTTTACATTTCCAAAAAATCTTGAATTATTCCATTGATCAACTTTATTGGTCTAAGTATTTTTCATATATTTCATTGGTCAACTTCACGTAAAAAGTGACAGGCGTAAAGTTCTTTCGATTGCACGAATTCGCGTGGTTTAGGAAGTTGAATACTGTTTTTCAATAGCCTTTGAAAAAAGACGGAGCTTAAACCGATCGCATAGCAGGGCAAACGTGCGCGAATTCGAAGCGTTTCAGTCGCATTTCATCATGGGTTTGCATAGAAGGACAGCCTACCTCTTGCAGATGGTCCGACTGTTCGCTGAACCTCTCGCTGAACTCCTCTAGCCGCGGGTGGTCTCCCGTCATGGAGGCGTGCTTCAGGCGATTCAGAAGGGTGGACTTGTCCATGTACTTCAGAAGCTCTTCTGCCTGCTCCAGGGCCGTGTTCTGGAGCTGGAAAAGAACAAAGTTTTTTATTTTAACGCTCTCTTTTTTTTATTCATTCTTGGTTTGGTTAAACATAGATTCAAACTCAATATCCCTTCAATAGGTGTTTTGTGCATGTACCAATGTCTACTGCATTTATAGTTTGAAAAAGGAAAACGTCAAATTTTAGTAATTTAATTTATTGCTATCTTAAATTGGGTTAGTCCAATCCAAACTTTAAACCCCCTCAAAAGGGAATTTTACCCATGTGCTAAAATTAGCTTTTCTGCCTGCTATAGGGCCGTATTTTTGGGCTAAAATGACAGTTACTCAATTTAAATAATTTTTAAAATCGTATCTGAGGTTGAAAGAAAAGATGACTCAAACGTTAAGCCGTTAAAAATGATTTTACTTATAGTTATCCAACTTAAAACACATTGCACAGAAAATTATTTTCATAGGAGTACCTCATATTTTTTGTTAATGCGTTTTGTGTACTAATTTTGTTGAATTGAATATATTTTACTTGTTTTAGCAACGCGGGTAATTTCCTCTCAAGAAAACTCGTTTGGTTGAAGTAAGATAGGCCTGGTATTTTATTTTTGTGTAAAGCATGGTGTCATTTGAGCAAAACTTTACTAAACTTTTGTTAAAACAACAATATAATTTGATAATGACAACAAAAATCTGGTCAGCGCTATATCGGCAATAAAACTTCGTTGAATCAACAATTTTTTTGCCTTTCTGCACACTATTTTTGCTCTGGTAGAGGTACAATTTTCGGTAAATTTTAGAAGGCTCGTCTACCTGCTTCATAGCCGTGTTTTGAAGCTGAACAAAAATATATTTTAATTTTAATATTTTAAAGATGCTTTTATCGTAAATATGGGCGAACCATAAATCATTAAACCATACGTTTGCATTAAATGATATTCGATTCCTAAGCCATTACCTACGCTTACTTTATGAAAACATATATGACATAACACACAAACAAAAAACTTGCAAAAAAAGACATTTTGAAACTTTATTGAAAAAATAATGTAATGTAAGACAGCTACAATTTTATACAAGGTTTTACACTATTACCCTTATCATTAAACAATTCTATATCTTTTTGCAACGTCCGAGAAAAAGTTCTTTCGAGTCCTTTCTCCAGACATGTGCAGCATTTCAAACAGAAATATACCTTCGAATAAAGTGTTTAATTTGATTTGACAAAAATGTACCTCGAAATTTTGTCACATCTATTCCTTTGTATCAATTTCAGGTTAGCACAAGTTATTCATGTCAATTTGTTGTAGTTAGTATATTGTTTTATACGGTAATGGAAATAAGCAGCTTTTTAACCAAATACAGTCTCTTTAATCATCTTCAAGAAAGGCGATATAACTAAGCACGTATTACTCAACGTAAAAAGTCCCAAAAAAACATCCCGCAGCTGTGCTTTTCGGAGTGCTGATTATTTCAAAGAAGACTCAAACATGTTTAGAATACGAGAAAAAAATTTATCTAATGAGGCTGCAACTTTGGCGGTCAAGCCATTGCAGACTCATTATATTCCCCAGAACTGAGAGTCATTTTTGTGGCACCATCTAGGCGACTCTCGCTACCAATTTTGGCGCACAGATTACAATGAATCTGAGCTCTCCTTGGATGTGAAAGTATTCCGAGATTTAATTTCGCCCAAGACAAATGCGCCATCCAAGGATCTTTTAAATGCTACATAATCATATGACATGCGTGTCCAAGATTTTTCTATTCAGAAAATACGATGACTCTGCCGGGACTCAAACCCGCGATCTTGGGCTTACGAGGCAGACAAGTTTAACCTAGCAGCCACTGAGCCGCTAGAACACGAAAATTACTCTGTAATAATTTTCAGTCATGTTTACCGGCACGGATGCTGTATATTCTAATGCCTACAAGGTGTACTGCAAATTTTGAGCACAAATGCTTCATTCATGATTCAGTTTAAATTCCCGATTGGTAGAAAAAAACACTGACTAAGATCAGGGAAGTTATCGGCTAGTGTGAGAAAATACAGCAAGAGTGCTGCGAATTGTGTTTACATATGGCAGCATCTGCAATCTAGAAAGCTATGAATATGTGGTAAATACACTCTTAAAGCGAACGAGCGATTTTAACTCAGTCTGATTGATTTTCACTCCTCCAGTCTGGAAAATGCACTTCTCCTTTTGGAGTGGATCCTTTGTGTGTTAAACCACTGACATGATCACTCCAAACGAGTGATTTTAACTCAATCTGAGATAATATTCACTCCTTTCCAGTGTCGAAAATGCACCTCTCCAACTGGAGTCGAATTCACCCTTTTGTTTTAAGAGTGTATGCTGTACTTTTGCAGAGATTTTCTTCAGTCGATATAGCCGACGATATAGCCGAGTGCGAGTAGATTTCTTCTTTCCGACAATCCGAAGAGGACAGAAAGTATAATGCCATGGAGAGCTTCTTACACTCTAAAAACAAAAGAGTGAAATCCACTCCAGTTGGAGAAGTGCATTTTCAACACTGGAAAGGAGTGAATATTAACTCAGACTGAGTTAAAATCACTCGTTTGGAGTGATCCTGTCGGCGGTTTAACACACACAGGATCCACTCCTTTCGAGGAAGTGCATTTTCAGGACTGGAGGTGTGAAAAATAACTCAGACTGAGTCAAAATCGCTCGTTTTTTTAAGAGTGTAGGCTATAGAAATTGAGTAAGGAGTGAATTGTACAGGGGATTGGTCAGGTCGCATCTTGAATATGCTTTTCAGTTCTGGTCTCCCTTCCTCGGAAAAAGATATAGATTTGCTTAAAAAAATTCAGCATAGGGCTACAAAAATGATTAAGGGTCTTCTGGTATTGATTATAATAACACATTGAGATCTTTAAACATATATTCCCTGGAAACTAAGAGGGCTAGAGGTGATTTAATTCAGTTATTCAACTTCATAAAACAGGGAGACATGGAGGGCTTAGTTTGGCTTTACATAGCCGGACAATGATCAGAAATTGAATAAATCGTCCTTTAGAAGGAAAGTAAGAAAACATTATTTTTACAATATAGTCCTCAATGAGTGGAACGCTTTACCAGAATATGTAGTGCATTCGAAGACAGTAGAAGATTTTTCGAAGAATCTTGATAGCAGTTCAAAGTATTAGATTTATTTTGGACCAACCCTGCTCTGCCTCTGGCCTGTTGTTGGTCGAAAATTTTTGTATTTGTATAAGCCATGCTCCATTTTTTTTTTAATTTCTTAAAGACTGTGGAAAGCGTTTTTGTTACAGGGCAGTTGTTCATTTTTCTAGAGTATCCTAATGTTACAAGTCCTCTTGTGCAACGAAATTCGAGAAACATTATTAGCCCAAAAAAAATCTTAATTTTTTAGTATTTTATTTCTTTTAAATTATCCATGCAAAAAAATCATTCTCACTTCCAGTACAATTTCATCCCTTTAACAGTACTATATACCTCGTATTTTTTTTCACGTTAAATAAAAAAAGAAAGAACTGTAGGCGACTTTTTTCAACATTTTCCCATTGTACTGCACAATTCCAAACCGTGTTTATGTAAAATTAATCAAATATCAATTGCAATTTTTCCAAACCACACGAAATGCAATGAAACAAGATACCTCGAATTCTTAGTACCCTCTAGCCATATCGTCGCAAAGAAAGGTATAGGTTTACACAAAACACGAAAACATTAATGTATTCTCCATTTCAAGGAAACCGTGAGGTATAGTTCATGAATTATTAATGCGCATTACATGGGGAAGTTAAAATGATCTCAATGCATTTACGTTTCGCAAAAAGTATATTTTTTGGGGAAATTATACTTTGTATAGTGCATTACAGAGGCCGTAAAACAGAATTCTATAAATTGAGACTTCTGTTTATTAGTGTTTTATCATCCACATTTACATTTACAGTATGGAATGCGATCGACTTTGTATGACTGTCGGTCTCTGTATCCGTCCATTTGTTGTCATGTATACACTGAGAAAAAAATACTGTAAACATACAGAAATTTTTTAGTAATGTTACAGAAATAACCAATTTTACAAAAAAAGTTTTTGTAATTCTGAACAGAAATCTTCATTTCTGCAGTTACAAAAAAAATTCTAGTATTTGCAATTATTTCAAACCAATCGTGGTCTTCGATCGTGATTCGAGACCAATTGATTGTTTCAAATGAATTTCCCTTATCATTTCCTGACGATATGTGTGCCGAAATAGCACAGTTGGGAGAGCGTTAGACTGAACTTCTAAAGGTTCCTGGTTCGATCCCGGGTTTCGGCAGTCTGCTATTCCTCTGTAGTATAGTGGTCAGTACCTCCGCCTGTCACGCGGAAGACCGGGGTTCGATTTTACTATTTTTAGTAATTATTTACTAGAAATTTTCTAGAAAAAGTTTTTTACAAAAATTGTTCTTGTAATGGTTACAGATTTTTTTTCACAGTGTATATTACTATCAAAGACAAACTATCAATTCCTAAAGGATTGTACGTTATGTTTTTGTTTATTTTAGGCAAGCTGCATTGCAAGTTTCACTTGAAAATTTCCATTAAAAGTCGCAGATAATTATTCAAACAAAGAAATTTAACAAGCATTCAAATTTGGGTTGATTTGTTTTAATTTTAGTTCATATTTGCTAAAGTATGCTTTCAAGTAAAAACTTTACTATTTAAAAAATAAGATAGAATGTTTGGCTGCTTTGAATAAAAATAACAAGCTTCAAAATATTATTGTTAGAATTCTTGCACAGTGAAAATATCGTTAGATTAACCTACAAGTAGAATTATAGATATGCATCATACATTTTTCAAACAGAAGCATATAAAAAAAATTCTATAGAAAATAATTTTTATACTCTTTGAATTCTTCAAAAAAAGAAAAGAATTAGAATACATTTATAAATTTTAATAAAATATTAAAAGAAAATATATAGATTGCATATTTGAAGAGTGCAGGGGAAAAAACGCTTGATTTCGCAGAAGGCATTCCTTAATAGGCTTCGTTGGCGATGATGGCAAAAATCGCCAAAACTGGCGAAAAGAAACCGGTTACTCGCCTTGTTTTTCTTTCGCGTTAACCCTGATTCACGCCAGAGATCAGTAGACACGAGTCACACGTTTGTACCTTGAATGGAGAACCGAAAGAAAAATCGGTTTCATGTCGCCAATGTCGGCCAAGCAGACACAATTACGAGACGACTCCTGATAAACCAAGCTGTTCTTCGCATGTACTCTTCATTTATCAAAATGAATGAATATATTTAATAAAGCAAAACATTATCAACAATAAATATTCTTTGCCATTTACTTGTAGTTTCAAGTCCCTCGCGGCTCTCAATGTCTCGTGTATTGCGGCTTCCATTTCTTCAGTTGGTGAAAATTGGCCGATCTGCTCCTGGAATTTTAAAACAGTTAACAATATCATTTTATTTTAATTTTACATTGGCATTACATATTACCTTAATTGTGCTATATCTTTACAGTTATTAAATTTTTTAATTATTTTATAATTCCAAATACATAACAGCTAATTTTGACTATTCCCAACAACCTTAAACCTAAGAAGAGTATTTAAACTGGGTTGTGTAATTTTGCTTTTTCGTTATTCAAGCATGGCAAAAATTCTGTGTAACGTTACTCTCTAAACACCAAAATCTTACATGTATTCATGAGCACATGCCGAAGAAACTATTATTGAATTGAAAATAACAAAGAAAGGTAAATTAAGTCCTAGTAATGGGTGCGGTTCAGCTTTGCGACCTTAGGTGATTTGCTAAAGGTTTTCAAAAACAATTCTTCCCTTCTAATCATAAACCCAACTTGTTTAACAGAATATTGCATTAAAAAAAATTCAAAATGCTTAAGTAATGCTTTGTAATTTTCAGATCACGCTTTCAATTTGAAAATAAACCAGACAGCTTCTTGAAAATTATCCTGAGATGCATGATATTCAACATCAGCAGTGCCCAAAAGCAAATATGGTGGATGATGACGCATACGTCTAAGAATTCCACCCAGTAAAAAAATAACTCAAACCAAGGGTAATGGAAGGCCATCTAAGTGGACGGTCATAATTTTCTCTTTAATGAATATACTGCAGACGAAAATATGAAAGCTGCTCTTTAAAAAAGATATTGAAATCAAGCTAGAAGATGAAGTATCGATGTGTTTCGTCACTTCCCATTATTAATTATGAAAAAGCGCGTCCAAAAGTAGCCAAGCCGTAACGTACATTACGAATCCGCCCCTTACGATAAGCCGACTTACTAGCCCACTCACGCCCGCATCCTAAGCAGCTAATATGCATTCAGAACAATATAATTTAAAAGGTTAGCTCCTATAGTTACCAGTGCGGCTTAGCTTGGCGACATTATGCGTTTTCTGAATTAATACAAAAATTTATTTTGGGTAACTGCACAACATCGAATTTTTTCCCCAACATAAGAGATGCCTTGAATTTTGTCACTTCCCATTTTCAATTTGAAAACCTCGCAAAATATCGCCAATCTGCCCCGCACACTAGGATTCCACCCCATAGGAATCATACGCACGAGCTGCGCCCCCACCCTGAGCAGCTTATACAGCTCCATGCGCAGTCTGTCGCCGAGCAGGAGTATGCGCTCGCGGTGCTCGTGCGAGGTGTAGACCGAGTCGGGGAAGTCCTGAGACCTCACCGCCACCTGCTCCACCGAGCTCAAGAGTACTGTACGCCAAGTCGAATATAAATTTTAAAAAATATGATCGCAAGTACACTATATTGACATTTTTCCCCAATCCTAAAAATTCGTTGTATTTTTTCTCTTCCCTTTTCAAATTTTCTAACCGCGCCAAAAGTGGCCAAGGCGCCCCGCACACTAGGACTGCACCCCACAAAAGAATCATATTCACGAGCTGCGCCCCCACCCTGAGCAGCTTATGCAGCTCCATGAGCAGTCTGTCACTGAGCAGGAGTATGCGCTCGCGGTGCTCGTGCGAGGTGTAGGCCGAGTCGGTGAAGGAAGTCCTGAGACCGCTCCACCACCTTCGAGTTCACGAGAGCCCCCTCCGCCCCCCCAGTACTCCAAGCCAAATATAAATTTAAAAAATATGACTGCAAAGAAACTTTATTGACATTTTTCCCCTACGCTAAGGATTCGTTGTGTTTGTCACTTCAAATTTTCAATTTCCTAACCGTGCCAAAAGTCGCCAAGCCGCCTCGCACACTAGGATTCCACCCCATCGGAATCATATACTCACGAGCTGCGCCCCCACCCTAAGCAGCTTATGCAGCTCCATGCGCAGTCTGTCGCCGAGCAGGAGTATGCGCTCGCGGTGCTCGTGCGAGGTGTAGGCCGAGTCGGTGAAGTCCTGAGACCGCTCCACCACCTGCTTCACCGACCTCACGAGAGCCCCCCAGTACTCCGAGCCGAATATAAATTTTAACAAATATGGCTGCAAATACACTATATTGACATTTTCCCCCAACCCTAAAGATTCGTTGTATATGTTGTCTCTTTCCTTTTTCAACTATCTAACCGCGCCAAAAGACGCCAAGCCACCCCGCACACTAGGACTCCACCCCACAAAGGAATCATATACTCACGAGCTGCGCCCCCACCCTGAGCTGCTTATGCAGCTCCATGCGCAGTCTGCGCTCGCGGTGCTCGTGCGAGGTGTAGGCCGAGTCGGTGAAGTCCTAAGACCTCACCTAACCTTCTCCACCGAGCTCACAAGAGCCCCCCTAGTACTCCAAACCGAATATAAATTATAAAAAATATGGCCTCAAATACACTTTGACATTTTTCCCTAACCCTAAAGATCCGTTGTATTTTGTTTCTTTAATTTTTCAACTATCTAACCGCGCCAAAAGTCGCCAAGCCGCCCCGCACACTAGGACTCCACCCCATAGGAATCATATACTCACGAGCTGCGCCCCCACCCTCAGCAGCTTATGCAGCTCCATGTACAGTCTGTCGCCGAGCAGGAGTATGCGCTCGCAGTGCTTGTGGAAGGTGTAGGCATTGTCGGGGAAGTCCTCAGACCACTCCACCACCTGTTCCACCGAGCTCACGAGAGCCCCCAGTACTCCAAGCCGAATATAAATTTTAAAAAATGTGGCTGCAAATAGGGTAGACTAACCAGTGAATAACCTTTAAGGCGCCGCGTTCTCCAGTGATTAAACACCAGGACATAGGGACCAGGACAACCAACCATATGTCAGATAACTTCTTACTAGATGGGAGGAAGTCAGTGTTGCCAATCCATCTAGTGGAATGATTTTCAATCCTTATTTTTTAGTTATATTTTTACCAAATGTTCATTCACTGGGGACTGTTCTGTTCACTCACTGGTCAGTCCACCCTTCCCTTTATTGACATTTCCCCCCTACCCTAAAATTCATTGTATTATGTCGCTTTCCTTTTTCAATTTTCTAACCGCGCCAAAAGTCGCCAAGCCGCCCCGCACACTAGGATTCCACCCCCATAGGAATCATATACTCACGAGCTGCGCCCCCACCCTGAGCAGCTTATGCAGCTCCATGCGCAGTCTGTCGCCGAGCAGGAGTATGCGCTCGCGGTGCTCGTGCGAGGTGTAGGCCGAGTCGGTGAAGTCCTGAGACCGCTCCACCACCTGCTCCACCGAGCTCACCAGAGCCCCCCGGTACGCCGAGCCGCACGGGCTCAGACGAGTCATCTCCACGTGCTCCTGTCGATTGAGAAAGAAAGAGGCCTGATGTTAGTTGTTGTGTGGTAATACCTTAAAACATGAGAGTGAAATCCACTCAAAAGAAGAAGTGCATTTTCGACCCATGAAATTAGTGAAAATTAACTCAGACCGAGTGAAAATTAACTCATACGGAGTTAAAATCATTCGTTTGGAGTATTCCTGTCGGAGGTTTAACTTAACAACGGAGTGAAATCTGTTCCAAAAGGAGAAGTGCATTTTCGACACTGGAAAGGAGTGAAAATTGACTCAAGACTGAGTTAAAATTAACTCAGACGGAGTTAAAATCACTCGTTTCAAGTATTCCTGTCGGAGGTTTAACTTAACAACTGAGTGAAATCCTCTCCTATAGAAGAAATGCATTTCGACACTGGAATGAGTAAAAATTTAACTCAGAGACTGAGTTAAAATCGCTCTTTTGTTTTAAGAGTGCATATCAGTAAGTACAGGGAGACGCAAATAAAAGTGGCCCCGACATGGAGCCACGAATGCAGGGAGATACTTGGAGAAACAATCTATTGAAGCCGTCTGAAGGCCTACAGGTCGAATTCATTAATTATTTAAGCGTTCAAAGGCTTCACTTTTCTCAATAGTTTTTTTTTCATTGGTTGATTTGGTTGTTATTAGCCTAGAGGTGCACGTGGACCATTAGCGAGTTCAGATATTAATGTGAACTGGCAAGTGTGCGTTGATCAGATCAGTGTACAGGTGATAAATGGCTTATTTACTCTCAAATAATTCGCCAATCGTCTGTTCGGACTTAATACTGAATCGAATAAGGGCCTTGACATGGCAAACATGTATTTGCATTTACCTTGTACTTGACAGCATTTATTAATATCAAAATGGAGTGTTTCTAGGAACATTTTGTATCCTCCTTCTATGAAGACTTTTATCGTAGGAATAAACGATATTTTTACCCGAGACCATTATTACAATTTGATTAACCCTTATTTATATAATAAACGTCCGTTATTAATTTTTTTTCAGAAACGCCGTTCACTTTTTTATACATTAAATATTGAAAACTACTAAAGTGTTTTTTATGTAACTCAAATTTTTCATAACAACAAATTTTTAATTTTTTTTCAATAAAAGCTTGTTTAAGTTTCATGCAATACAATTATGAAGAATTCTTATTAAAGAAAAATTAAATAGTAATTTTTAAAAAAAAATGATTATTTATTATTCTTTATTTACTTTATAGTGGCCTAATAACATAAAACGAAACCAATTTTGAATATCGCATTATGGAGTGACACAAAACGATTAGATATAGTAGGAGACCGCAAAAGATGAAAAACGATGTGTTTAGAACAAAAAAACGATGTACTTATTACAATCTATTTAAATAAAATCTTTATCAATACACTTATTTTCTTATTTGCCAGTCTAAGAACAAGTAAAAGTTTGCGGTCTAGCAAAAATTAGCGAGCAAGATTAGGGAGCAAACCATGTTCAGCACAGCGGGAAGTTGGTTGGTTGATGAGAAATGGCAATGACTAAATAGTATTACTAAATAGTATTAATAGGTAATTACTAAATAGTATTAATAGGTAATTACTAAATAGTATTAATAGGTAAGTACTAAATAGTATTGTTTTGTATTTTTTTAAAGAAATAAAAACGTTTAGTCTCAAAAATACAATAAATATTCTCATTAGTGGAACTACGAAAAAATGGATATAGATATATCGTAAGTAAAACATCATTAATAAACGAATGGTAAACAAGATAACGAGGAAAAAAAGAAATAATAAATAAATTCTTCGGAGAAGTGATTATTTCTATTTTAACTACCTTCTTTCATTTCCTCGAGACACTTTTTGCAAATTAAAATAAAAATATGAAACAAAACTTTATGATCGTTAAGGAATTGTTGCATTTTACTTAACGATATTAAGAACTCCAGGAAGGAAAAAAAAAAACTCAACAGAAATATTTTTAAAAATACAAATAGTAGTTAACACTTAGATGCTGCTAATGCACATTACTGAAGTTTTTTTTTGTTTTACTTTCTTAAGCAGTTACTTAAAAAGAAGGAAAAAAATCGAGAAAAAGTTCGTTTGAATTTAGTAATGTTTACTGATCTCTCAACTTTTTATGGCTTTTTAGCTTTTCATTCGAATTTTTAGTTTTTCGCACGTAGTTTGCCTGGAACCAAGCCAGGAAGTGATGACATTGGCAGTACTTCAAAAGTACTTGAAGAAGTTTTTATTTTCAAATATGACTATTTTTAGCATTTCATTTCAGGCAAAAAGGAAAGAAGTTAAGTACTCTTTAGATTAGGAGTGTTTGCGCAAAATGATATCATTAAACATTTATTTTACAAAAGTAAAAAAAATATATATTGTACAAAAAATTATTCATACAGCCTGGTCATTAATCGGAATTAATTTTGAGCTCATGTTTTAAAATAATATTACGAAACACTTTTCCTACGTATAAGAAACAAAATGTTTCATTTATCAAATGTAATCGGAATAAAAGTAGATGTTTTGAAACGTTTTTCTTATACCATCATTTTGACGAGAAAAACAAAGCTCTATAATATATAATAGAATTTTTAAAAATATCACAATTGAAATTTACTCTAGGTCAATACATTTATATTTTGATCAATATATTTATATTTTGATCAATATATTTATATTTTGATCAATATATTTATATTTTGATCAATATATTTATATTTTGATTAATATATTTATATTTTTAACGTCCTTTCATTCTTTTTAAAAAGAAAAATCAGAACAAAAGGCAGTTTTACAATATAGCAATTTAAAGCAGCTCTTATAAATAAATGCGATCTACCTACTGATTAAAAATTCTAACAATGCCTTTCTTCAAGCAGTGGAGTTTAGTTCTTGATAAAATATTAAATAATTATAAATCCCTCTTAATTTTTTATGAAACTCGAAATTTGTTTTTGCCGAACTGAAAGGATTAGAAAGACAACGAAAAATTAATGAAGAATGACATGAATTTTTTTGTGGCAAAATAGAGAAAATCCACGACCAACTCATTTGAAGGCCAGGGATTAGGATGGGCCAAAAAAATTTTTATTAGAATGAGGATCGCTATAGTGCGGAAAAGTTGCCATTGGTAAAGACATGAAACATACACTAATTATGTTTTTTATATATGTAATTTTATCCTCCGTTCTCGCAATGAAATCAAAGTTGGCAAAAAATTGTCAAAAAACGTAAATTTTATATTTTTTTAAACTCGAGAGATGTTTTTAATTGCGTTCTATATTATGAATTAACTACTAAAAGTACGTAAAATCAATATATATGCACTTATTACACATTTGTGTCAGATCTTCCGGCCATGCAGAATAATACAAAATGAAAAAAATTCGAATTTTTTGCAAAGTTTCGAAGTTTCACCTTTTTGTACATTTTTTGTACTTTTGTGCATATATATAGTATTGATTTTGCGTACTTATAGTTGTTAATTTATGATATAGAAGACAATTAAAAACATCTTTCATGTTTTAAAAGTAGGGGAAGGTTCTGAAGTTTGGGACAGATTTAGATTTTTAATTTTAATATTTTTTATAAACCGATTATTTAAAAGTTTTTAGGTATTATTCTTTAACAAAATCTAGCCTATACAAGGTATTTTTTAAAGATTTTTTCTTTAATATTTAACCCCACAGATGCGATGTCTCCAGGTACATCCACTGTCCACAGGTACAACTTCAGTGATGTACCTGGGGACAAGGCACGATGTACCTGGGGACATTGTTCCAAATTGGCTAGAGCACAATTCTGTCGTACAAATAAGAAGTCAAATACCTTTTTGGACTTCGTATCGAATGACATCTTTACATTTTTCTAAAAAAAAATATCGAACTGTTCCTTTTTCTTAATTTAAAATGTATTTCTAAATACGTTTCATGTACAATTCACGAATACGCTTCCCAAATGCTTTTTTATTTATAAAAAACTAATAAATGTAATCCCCGAGACTTGGAAATAGAGTAAGTTTGTTGTAATTTTAAATAGTAGCTTTATTTTTCAATAACATAATTTGCAAATTTGCAAGATAACTTAGAAACAAAAAAAAATAATAATTAAATCTACCCAAAATTATAACCATCAAAAATAAGTAGGAAAAGAACTGCTGTCCTCTTCTTTTGGCTTGGCTAACAACATTTGGTGCTGGAAGTTTTTGAATTGTATCACCTCTATCGAGTTCAAATTTTTCAGTATAGTTTTCAGTTTTTGTAAATTTATTCGAATTTTCAATATTTTTTAAGTATTCTATATTAAATTAATTACTCTGTACTTCAATAATATTGGCCAATTTATATATGACAGTTGTTTTCCCCAGAAACCTCACTAAAACAAAGTCCCCTACTTGAAGTTCATAATTATTTGTTGATTAATTATGCAAATTTAGTACAAATAATTTTCAAATATTTATGTTTGAATTAAGAGTTGAGTTACATAATTCCATTCAACATCCTTCAAACGTATATTTGCTTTTTTTACTTGGAGCAGACTTTTTGCTTTTTGGTCGTTTTCTGTTTAATTTCTGTATTATCGGTTAAAATGGGATTTTCCTTTCTGCCTCTCTTGGTTTGTTTTCGTAGAAAGTGTTTTGAAAGTGGTCAAATTTCTTCGAGATATACAGAAGAGCAGGTCTGTGGCCTCTAATAGGAACTTAAGGACATTTGAAAAATCAGAGAAACAGTAATAGGCTTAGTACACAGCAATTTACAGTGCAGCAGAAAAATTGGTTGTACCTACGGACGTCCCTAAGTACAACCTAAATACTGTCCCAAGGAACAGCACATCGGGTATTTTTTTAAAACGCATTGTAATAAGAAAGTGTTAAGTTTTGAAAAACACAAATAGGATTAAAAGTTACTTCAAACATGGCTTATTAAGTAGTACTAAGAAGAGCCTACAAGAAGATTAAACCGACACGTAATACAAAATATAAAATGATAGTAAAAGTTACTCGAGATGTGTGAAATCAATAAATCCTGTTTATTATGCCCCCATTAGCTTTCGGCGACCCTTCTTTAACAAGAGAAGATAAAGTTTTGTTAGTAATGTTGTCACTAAAAATACAGGATTTTTTCGATTCCCCTAAAACGAATTATTCCCCATGTCCCCAGGTACAACTGTCCCAAAGCTGAGCACTTTCCCCTATATAAAAATATCTAGTTTTTGACAATTTTTTGTCAACTTTGATGGCATTGCGCGAACGGAATATAAATAAATAAAAAAAATAAGAGGCAATTTTCATGTCTTTACTAATGGCAACTTTTTCGCACAATAAAACTCTAAGCTCCTCGGTGCAAAAGCCCATTACTGGGCCAAGGCCTGCAGTGCTCACTTCCGCTTTCGTGACCTAGGGCTCTGGGATGTTGGGCATATGTCCCGATAAGTGGTCAGCCTCAAGCGGAACCTCCAGTGTTTCGTTCCCAAGCATGCTTGGTACCCATTATATCGACCCACTCAAGAGTTGAAAGGATGGGTCAACCTCGCGCACTAGCGATCCGAAAAAACATAAAAAGTTATTTTCGGCCCACCCCAGAGATGCTTTCAAACTCTTCTTCCTCGGATAGGAACTGTTGTATTTTCTAAAGAAAAACAAAACCTGTTCGGTACCTGAAATGTATGTACGACAGTGTGCAAGCAGGTTTCGTTCCTCAGTTTCGGAACCGCATATATTCCACACAAGATGTAAAGTGTGACATCACAAAAAACTTTCCCGGCCATAAAGTTGAGTATGAGTAGGTCTTGGAAAAACCATGGTTCTAGCTTTTGTTTTTAGCTTTCACACTACGACAGAACGAACCGCGAGTCTCACAAACAAGTGGCATACGTCATTTTGTAGAGAAAAATCAGTTTAGGCTACATTCCAAGTTTTATTTAACTTTAAAAAATATCTGTCAGTTTTTTCAAGCTATTGCGCATAACATACCGGCACTGAGGTATCCCAAGATGCACCACTTTAGCGGTTTTATGAGCTACTGCGCATAACATAGTAACCGAAACTGGCACTGAGGTATCCCAAGGTGTACTGCTCAAGCGTGCTCCTTTTGTGCTTTACTGCGCACATACATGGGCCGCTCTATTCTCTTTCCTAACTCTATGTGGCCCACTAACGGGCTGTTGCACTACTGAACTGAAACCGTGGAAGGAGCATCCCATGAAAAGCTGGTGAAGCCTATTCTTGGGTCACTTAGCGACAGCTTTAGGGAGAATATGTGGCGAGTGATTAGGCTTGTGCCGACAACATCCTATGCAAACTGTTAAGTCAAGTGCCAATTGTGATCGGCGAATTCATGCCACATGTGGCACATATTCTCCCTAAAGCTGTCGCCAAGTGACCCAAAAATGTTCTTCACCAGCTGGGATGCTCCTTCCAAAGATTAAATTCAGTTCAGTGTGTTACACAGAGGAGTTTAGAGTTTGGTTTTAATCATAGAGTTAGGATGGATAAGTAGAGAGGTCTATCAGTTAAAATGGTTTGAAGCAGGGCTGTCAGGTTCTCCAAGCTACTGCGAATAGCATACTGGTACTGAGGTATCCCAAGACGCACCGCTTTATAGGTTTTTTGAGCTACTGCGCATAACATAGTAACCGAAACTGGCACTGAGGTATCCCAAGATGCACCGCTCTGGTGTGCTTCTGTTGTGCGTTACTGCGCACATACATGGGTCGTTCTATTCTCTTTCCTAAACTCCATGTGGCCCACTAACGGGCTGTTGCACCAATGAGTTTAGAGTTTGGTTTTAGCATTTTGCCAACTGATGGTACAACAACATGTGTACCAACAACAGTAGGCCATAGTATAAGAATCATCTAGACCAGCAAGTCAATCTGATACCTAACTATCTAAAAGTGTCGAAAGAAAGTAATACACTATGAAAGATTGATTTGTTGATTGACATAATTGTACTTTCTGATTGCAGTGATACTGTTCAGTTCTTCCTAGAAAAAGGCAGCCATTACATTAGTTCCCTTAGACACAAGTGGGGGCGCTAGCGTCTTTGCCAATTTCAATATAGAAAATCCTCAAAGCTAATCCAATCAGAGTTTCAGATCTAGAGTGTACTTAATCTTTGCAGCAGGCAACAGACCAGTACATTATAGGCAAAAGGTTAATAGCAATATACCTCGAACTTCTTGATGGCGTTGCACACCGTGAGACAGGGCTCGTTGGAGTCGTCCCCCTGGTTGTGCTGCCTGTTGTGCAGACGACTCTGCCTCCCGTGCCGGTACGAGTAGTGGTTCCTGCTGCGCTCGCTGCCGTTGCTCGCCAGGTCGGGGATGACGCCCTCCTTGACGACGCCGTGGATGACGTCCATGGAGCGTCGCATCTGCAGGAACACGGAGTCGCGGTTCTCCCGAGCGGTGTCGCAGTCGGGGTGGCGGAGGCACGCCTGTCGGAGAAGGGATACAGTGTTATATTACCATCAATAGACGATAGAAATATTTACACGACTTTTAACGTAAACACTACAACGGCGTAAAATTCTACGCCGTTGTAGCGTTTACGTTATACGTCGTGTAACCATTTCTATATAACATAAACATAAACGCTATATATATATATATATATTAGGGTGGTCCTTAAAAATGAATTTTCGATTTTGGAACGGGCCACCCCCTCAATTTGTTTATTCATATGAAAAAATAATTCCTGCAAAATTTTAGCTAAATCAATTAATAATAACACGTGCCCCACGGGGCTTAAAGTTTTGAAAAACGCAAAATTTTGGGGTGTTTTTTTAATAATTCCATTATAAATCAATATATATGCCAAATAAGAAAACATACTCAATACAAATGTTATAGAACATAACATTTCCTACAACTTTGTAATTTACACTTTTGATCTATGAGCAACAGGTTATGAGTTATGGGGAAAAGAACGAGCGATATTTTACTAGATTGTAAAACATTTCACACTACGCAAACGATATCCATCACAATGATGCGGCATAAAAGTGATTATTTAGATAATTTTTAACTGTTCTGTCTAAAAATTTAACTAAAAAGGGACAAATGCAGGTATTTAAATAAAAAAACGTGTTCAATGTACCACAATTTCAAGACTTTTGGCTGTCAGGGCCGTCGCGTGGGTGGGGCAGGGGGCGGTTTTTTCAAAAATTAAATATAGGTTATTTACTGAACTATTTGTGCAGCTAATAAACAAATGACATTTTTAGAAATGTAATTATGTCGCTAACCAGTGCTGTTTTGAATGTACAATATGGGGAGAATGGGTCATTGGTTTATAAATCTTAATATTTTATTAATAATAAAAAGAAAATCTAAAATTGTGATTTTTTTAAAAGGAATTTGGTATAAATAAATGCAATAAATTGATTTATGAAAACCAGATAAAAAAAGAAAAAGAATATTTTTCGAGAATAAATAATATAAAGAATTTTCCCCTATATTATTAATTTTCCTAGTATACATTATTTCCCCCCTTTCTTTTTGAAACTAATTGTAAATACTGTATTAGTAACGTTTTCTAGTTTTTAAATTTTCTCTACAAGTAAGAAACTAATTTAGAATGTAATCATTTGTAAATTGTTCCGGTACTGAACATAAAAACTGGGGTTTCATGCCCGATTATGAATATCACTTGATAATCAATAGCACTTTTAACTTACTTTATTGTCATTGCTGTATTGTTTTAGTACAAATTTTTACTAGTGTGATGTGTAATTTTTAAGACAGTCTTGCATGGTCTGTAAAATAAATGGTTTTTTGGATTCATCCTTTGTAAACTGATAGATGAATTCTTCAATTAACTTCACCCCTCTTTATGCTTCATAATTTACGAAGTTTGAGGATCTTAAAACTTCCTTTTACAGAATTTTCCTTATTTACCATTATAAAGGATGTAATTCCTTGAAATCTTCCCTAATGTGGAATCTCTGTCATTCGAATCTGTTTTATAACCATTCATTTGTAGTGGTATCTTTTGCATGTAGGAATACATGTTTTCCTCTAAAATTAGATTTTCATCCATTACAAAGAAAACACTTGTATGAATTCAGGTTTATTTCAACCATATTTAAAAAGAATATGAGTAACCACTGTCCAAGAAATAACTATTTGGCACCAGTTACTTGGTTTTTAATTGTAGCAAAAGTAAATATCTATTTTTCGAGCATAACTCAGTACGAACGTATCAGTACGTATACACGAACTTCAAATGAACCATTTAACAAAGGGTCCGAAACTCGTAAGAAATTGCTTGTTCTATAAATTAAAAAAAACGCATTAGCTTTTTTAGAACGCATCAATCAAAGTCTTTTAAGCAGTTACATGGGTTTCACATATTTTTCTGCCATTACCATATGTAAGAAATTTTTGATTACTTCAACTAGAGGCAGTAACCATTATACTGCGGGGAAAGGGGCTGAAAAAAGATGTGGATAAATGTATGACTCATGGCGTATCGCTTTTGCCATTAAAAAACTAACTCCTTAGCAAAAGTGCGCCCCCCCCCCTTTCTCCATAGCCACATGACGGCCCTGACAGACAACAGTCTTTAAATTGCGGTACATTTTAAGGTGTTTTTTTGTAATACTTGAATCTCTCCCTTTTTAGTTAAATTTTAGACAGAACACTTAAAAGTTAATCTAAATAATCACTTTAATGTGGCACCCCCTGCCCCACCCACGCGACGGCCATGACAGCCCAAAGTCTTTAAATTACGGTACATTTTAAATGTGTTTTATTTAAATACCTGCATCTGTCAATTTTTAGTTAAATTTTCAGACAGAACAGTTAAAAATTATCTAAATAATCACTTTTATGCCGCACCATTGTGATGGATATCGTTTGCGTGGTGTGCCATGATTTACAATCTAGTAAAATATCGCTCGTTCTTTTCCCCATAACTCATAACCTGTTGCTCATAGATCAAAAGTGTAAATTACAAAGTTGTAGGAAATTTCATGTTCTGTAACATTTGTATTGAGTATGTTTTCTTATTTGGCATAGATATTGATTTATAATGGAATTATTAAAAAAACACCCCAAAATTTTGCGTTTTTCAAAACTTTAAGCCCCGTGGGGCACGTGTTATTATTAATTGATTTGGCTAAAATTTTGCAGGAATAATTTTTTCATATGAATAAACAAATTGAGGGGGTGGCCCGTTCCAAAATCGAAAATTTATTTTTCCCTATGTTAATAAGGACCACCCTAATATATATATATATATATATATAATATATATATATATATATATATATATATATTTATATATATATATATATATATATATATATATATATATATATATTTATATATATATAACATAATATATATATAATAATGAAAGAAAGAGTCTGTCTGTGTGTATGTCTGTGGATCGCAAAAGACCTACTTAGACTGCTCTAAAAAATTCGAAATTTTTAATATAGATTCCTTTTAAAACCTACATGTGCACCTGAGGATTAGTTTTTTTCATATTTGATTGTGATTTTTAATTAATATAATTAGTTTCAAGTCCCTCCGAAAACAAGTCGCATGATATTTTTCACACGAGTAAAAAGTTATTAAATTTGTCAGTAATTGACTTTTAAGTACGGTATATGTCAACTTGAAACCTGTTTTTGTATTGGTTTTTGTTGGCAACATTTATGTCGTATTCTTACCTCCACTTCGGGGGCACTTTTGTTTGCCTCACCCTGTAATTCACTCAATTTCTAGTAAAAAATTCGTCGAAAGTTAGTGGTTATGATTTTTCTTGAAAAACCTATTTCCCCAACAAATATCAATACCGCGAATACCAAATATCTTTAGTTACCAATATTAGAACAGATTGTAAGGAAAGTGCGCTAAAAAAATGGGGTGGGGGATTGGGATATATGATACAAGGCGCGATATATCCGAATGCGCGATGTAGCGAGGAGCGATATAGCAAGGGTTTGCTCTACTTTCTCGTTCATATTAGGTAGTTTAAAGGAATAGAATAATACTAGAAATAACAAGACAAATAAAAAGAATCATTGTGCATCTTCAACGACCTTTGATGCCGTGAGAAGCAGCACCGTGGATCTCTCCAGAACCGTCCTCGCTCCCGCCATCTGGGCTCTTCTCCTCTCGTTGTTCTGATCCTGGAAGGAAAAGACAATAAAAATTAAACAATGCTCCTGTTTTATGTCATCTAAGGCAGAGGTTCCCAACCGGTGGCACGTGGGAACATTTCAGGTCGTACGCGTGAGATGTTAGCAACATGATGCTATAAATACCTTCCGTACACTGTAAAAAATCTGGCTTGAATTTACTAACGATTACTTAGTAACTTTACAGATTTTCACCATTTACTAGAAAATCATCTGTAACCTAAAGAAACTACTGTAGTAATACTAAGCAATTCTAAGTAAATTGATGTAACGCTTACAGCGCCCCCTGGCTATCTTTTCTAGAGATTATGACGAATCGATATCGCAACAATAAAAAACCTAAAAACGTGGGTTTTTTTATTTTAGTATACAAAAATTACGTTAAATTATTTCGAAGACTTCACATCCCCCCAAAAAAATGAATCTTAAAATTTCTTAATCAATAACATAAAACTCCTTTAACGATCAAGATTTTAATCTCTTTATTTACACGCAATCAAAATGCAAGTCCCCGATAGCAGCAAGGACTAATGCGCAGTTCTACGTTGCGAGACATGCGGATACCGAGGATCTTGGGTTCGGTCCTTACTCCTTCTCTGGAAATTCGATATAAAACCTGACTAACAGAAAAAATAGTGGTGCCCTCTGGTTTTAAACTTTTGTAACCAGTTTACTACCAGTCTCTTTGTAAACATACAAGAAAATCCCTTGCAAATCTACTACAGTTTTCTTAGCATAACTTACTAAGCTTTAATTAGTAATATATACACATATTTCTTATGTAACATTACTAAAAAAACTTATGGAAGCTGAGTTTCCTAGATAATTCTTAGTAACCTTACATATATTTTTTTAGAGTGTACGCATATGCAGTGAGCACGCAAATACATTAATCATTATTTTAAACATTAATATTATATCAAAGAGGAAATCTTCAATTAACTTCTGGATCGGATTTTGCCGATTTCATGTTTGTACTAAAAAAAACCTTTGAACACTTTTAGATAAGGTTTTATTAAAGCGTTTGTGAAGTGTTTCATACATGAAGAGTGAAGAGGATTAAAAAAAACATTCATCGCCTGGGAATCTGTCCATATTGAGATCTGCTTCGCGAATAGGGTTAATACAGTGGTGGAAATTGATTTATGAACTGGCAGTTTTTTAACAATATTTCTTTATTAAATGCATATTTATCGATTTAAACTTCATACGCTATACAGGCTCTGTATTATAAACTATACACGTAAATAAAATTTTAGATAAATTCGTAAAAATTTTCTTTTGTTGATATTTTAGTTTCAGCATAGGGAAATTGATTTATGAACTTTTACACTTAATCTCAATTAATAATTAGTAAAACCACTTTTTTTCGTTAATGCTTCTTTGATTTTGTTTTTCATTGACAACACGAAACTTTGGATCAAGTTTTGGTCAAGTAATTTCCAATTTTTAATGACTAAGTCCTTCTATTCTATAACTGATGCACACTCCATTGACACCATACTCCATTTGAGTAAATTATTCAAGCCAATTGATCTCAGACATCATCCTTGGGGTTTAAGTCAGAGCTATTGGCAGGATGATCTAAATGAACAACACTTTGTACATTAAACTAGTCTTCCATTTCGTTTGAAGTGTGAATACTTGCATTATCATGCATAAAAATATAATCAAAAGCATAGTTCTGGCATGCAAAAATGCAGCAAAGAATTTTCTAGAACTAATCTGCAATAAAGTGATGTTTGTCGGTCCTTTAGAAACAAAACCTTGTTTCTTCCATCGTAAGATATCGTGGCGCAAACCATCAAACTTCCACCACTAACATTTCAAGCTGAAGACAGATCTTGGCTGTTTTCGAAGATCCTTTCAATAAGAGTTTAAACCATCAGGTCCATCTAAATTTAAATTTTTTCGTCAGCAAATTTCACTTTCTTTCCATTTCTCACCCTCCACCCCCCTCCCAATCCAATTTAATGTAGCTATGACCATATTTTAATCGCATGTTCTTATGGGTGACGATTCAATATTGGACCAGCCTTCATTTTGGACTATTTCAATTTCGACTACGATATCAATATTTGTCCTACTCTTCTGTTAGTTACAGGAAGTGATAGTTCATAACAAATTTGACCTGCAATGTATAAATGCTGCCACAAATGGCACCTTTTTGGGATGCAAGTCCCATAATCCCGCTTTTGCCCCTTGTCCCACAAGGGTTACACCTTTTTTTATTGATGTTTTTTGCCGAAGTCAGAATGATTCTTCGAATATTTATGAATTATATTCGTTGATACTTTAATTAGTATGCCAATTTCTCTTACAGATTTATTATAATATTATATAAGTGACATTTTTTACCTTTTCGGCTTCAGACAGTCCCACAAGCTTACCTATTTCGTAAAATGGGGATAAAACAGATAAATTTCAACAAAGTAAGCCTTAATCTTATTTATAAACAATGATAGTAAGCTCCCCTGATGTTCAAATGAAGAACTAGTTAAAATATTTGACACCTGGGTTCAAAATAAATTTGAGTTCATAAATCAATTTCCACCATTTGACATGCTTAAATACTAAAAATTTATATATTTTTTTATTTATATCATTTTTAATTTTTTTTTGTGTGTGAAAATCCTTTATTATGCTCTGAATATACAACACACTAAGTTCGAATTGTTAGCACTTAATACAAAGCGATATCTGGTGAAAAGATTGTTAGTTCATAAATCAATTTCCACCACTGTAGGAAACCGGTTTCTCCCTTGGTTCTTCTTCAGCAGTTCAAGTTTCAGACCAGTGACTGGCGTGAACGTCGATCTATCAAATGGTCGTTATTTATAACTAAAAAAGTACGTAATTAGATTGCAAGAACGTGGTTCACTGTAAAATGTTATTCTGTTTGGCGGAGTACATAAAAATCTATCATTACACTTTCAATCAGTATATACTTTATATCAATATACATTTTATGTGTGCACACTTTGATAAAATACCCAAAACTTAATTAAAACTGTCAGAATTTGACATTTACATCAATTGGGAATGTTTGATGGGAATAACAATGATGAAAGTTTGATCTGAATTTGTTCAAGTTTATTTTAAAAGGTGTTTAATACATGCATTGACACATACTTTCATTTAATGAATAAATATTTTGACAACCATATATTTCTTTCTTTTGAAGAAAAAATTTCGATGTGTTTATTTATTCAAAACTATTTATTTAAACTGACATCGTTCAATTTAGTTGAGTTTTATCATTATTTTTCTGCCAATCAAAATGACAGACAAAAATGAAAAAATTTAATCTTTTTCAGAATATTTATTCACTTATGTTTTTAAACATAGAATGAAGATTTTACTGTAATGAAAAAGTAGTTTGCAATATATTTGAGAGCCAGTTTTTTTAAAAACCGGGCAAAACAGGCAGGCTTGGATAGTTGATATTTTTAATTTTGCTGAGAATTTCAAAATATGTTCTTTATGGAAAACTATTAGACACGTATATTTTTGTTTTTGCTAAAAAAAAAAATATTGTAGTTTTTTTTGTTTGGGGGGGGTGGGGGGGGTCAAAGTTGAAGATCGTCCGTTTTTCGAAGAAAAATGAACCCACTTTCATATGGCAATACTTTTTGTGTCAAGAGTTAAAAATTGCAGTGACAATTTTTTTGTGTTCTACTTTTTCTATTGTACATGTTAGTACATAAAAACTTATGGTTGACGTTTGGCACAAAGGTCCAAGGCCATTCAAAGTTATTAAAAAAAATTATTTTCCTGAACTTTGGACCTTTAATATTTTCTTTTGCCAACAGTGAACCAACAGTGTAAATGATCTAATGAATGCATACCAAAGAGAAGTACCCAAAAATAGCAAGTGATGGCGGTGGCACTTTTGGTTCCAGAAATAATTGACCTTAATTTTGCCGAAAATCCAAAATTGCACGACTTTCGATGTCATTTATTCCTTTGTGCCAACATTGGAAATGTATAAAATTAGCTGGAAAATAATTCGAATGCATTGTAGAAACAAAATCGATTCACAAACCTATGGGTACTTGCTCTTATTGTTGCACGCTTATTTTCACTGAAAACGAGTTTTCAGATTTTTTGACTGCAGTGGTTTCTGCACTCAGCGAATCAATTTTAAATTCTACTAAGAAAAGTGCTACGTTAAGCTCATAATGAAGCCGTTATTTTACTTGAAGCGTGAATTACTTATGCGCAATAAATCCCGCTTAAGGAAAAAAACACAGGTGAAACTAATAATTTTAAGAAATAGAAAAAAATTGTGATTAAAGTTATAAACTAAACGAATTAATCTCTTCAACTCTTTAATTACCGTTTAACGATCGCGACGTTTGTAGTTAGATGAAAAAAAACGACTTAAGCTTTAAAAAATAAGAAAAAAAGTTTGATGAATGATTAATAGGATTTTTTTTTACAACCGAAAATAGTTTTTAGTTACTTGATAGTTATTAGCCTACTACCTTTTATAATTTCAGAGAACTAATGAAAATGGGTAATGTATTGCCATGCCGGAGATGTCCTGTCCTTACACTCTTAAAACAAAAGAGTGAAATCCACTCATATAGAAGTGCATTTTACACTTTAAAGGAATGAAAATTAACTCAGGCTGAGTTAAATTCCCTCGTTTGGAGTGATCCTGTCGGGGCTTTAACTAAACAAAAGAGTAAAATCCACTCCAAGAGGAAGTGCATTTTCGACACTGAAAAGATTGAAAATGAATTCATTCTGAGTTAAATTCACTCGTTTGTTTTAAGAGTGTACAAAACTGGTTCTATCCTTCAGATGTTAATCTCTTGCAATCTGGAGTCCCCATTTTGGGGCATATTGTAAAACCTTCCAACAAACAATCAACATGTTAATTAGTTCCGAAACTGATCTGGTCCGTTAGAAGAAGATCCAAATATAAGTTCTCAGCCTTTGATTACAGATATCAGTCATTTATTTCGAGAAAAAAAAATGAAGTTGAACAAGGGTCAATACCATATTAGAGTTCTTAAAAAATTATTTAATTTTTTTAACTTCTCCAAAAGTTTTTTAGTAGTTATTTTTAAAGGTATTTTGCATTAAAAAAAATGATAAAATAATCTGTTTACTAGAAATAAGTGATGCGGCCTTTTTTGTTGCATTTATAGCACACAAAAAAAATTGTATTTTTTTTAGTTTAAGGCGTGTCCCTAAGAAACTATTAAACATAGTTTTTTTAAAAAATGTCTTCGCAAAAAATACTTTTTAGCATACATTTGTATGAAAAGTAGGTTAGATTAAGAACTTGTAGGATTTTGCTCGTGTCTTAAGAGGTTAAATATTCTTTGTTTTGTGTAAAAGTATGCCATCAGAGACCTTTTCTTTATACTCTTTTTCCGTCTGTATGTACGTCCGGTCGGACATTTGTCGACGGTCTGCTATTTTAAATAACATTACAAATTTAATTTTAATCATTTAAATTGCTGTTGCCAAATAAACAATAGCGTGAGAAAATTTATTTATATTAAATGAGTATTTTTTAAATAAAACTCTATTTAGCCATAAAAATCATTTTTTAATAACGCTATAATATTTAGCATGAAATAATTCTTTGATGGTTCATTATCTGTTAATTAAGAAAACTTCTCACATAGTTAAAATTTCAGCCTACTTTCATTATTTATACGAGAGGATTAAACAATGAAAATTTAGTATTGACATCGTGGGGATTTCCGTCTGTCCATCCGACCTTTCTTCCATTCACATACAACTTCCAAATTCTGTTCTAACATTCCCATAAAAATTATTTGTTTTATTTAGAAAGGTATTACATTCGATACCAAACTTCCATACTTTTTACGCGTTTGTCTGCATTCTTTTCCCTCCGTCAGTCCACTTGTCCTCTCTGGCGGTCAGCTTTAAATTTTAGACGAGTTCGTGAAAATTTAGAAATATGCGATATAGAGATTTGTTCCTTTTTGATATAAATAAAAAAAGATCAATGATAAGTTGCACCCGATTCGGCAAGGTTTAAACTAGTCTTTCGATATCGACTTTTGCTAGTGGATACTCCAAAAGTGCACGTCACTTAGAAGTTTTAGCGTTTTGGCAAACGCTTTCTTTTGACACACGAGGAACTTTGTTAGGACGTTAACTTTGGATGATGCAGTAGAAAAAGTATATACAGGGTGGTTATAAAATAAAGCTTGCTATTCGGAGCTGTCTGTAGCTTGAATGAATAATCCGAATGCAACAAAAATTGAGACACTTACTAATCAAGAAGGGGGAGGGGAAATAATGGAATCATAAAAACATATAATAATAAAAAATAATCATAAAAAAAGTAATCATTAAAAACAAACTCGTCTCTTGACCAGGGTTCTAAATACGAGGCGTAGTCAATTACGGCCAATTTCGGCAACACAGATAATTACGCCTCGTAATTTAGAACCTTGGTCAAAAGCCGAGTATATTTTTTATGATTCCATTCTCTCTCTCCTCCCTCTTCTTGATTAGTAAGTATCTCAAAGTTCGTTGCATTTGGATTATTCATAAATGCTAGAGACCACTTCGAATAGCGAGCGTTATTTTATAACCACCCTGTATATACTCTAGAGTGCATAGTTCACGTCAACTAGGAGTTTTAACGATTTGACAAACGGTTTCTTTTGATACACAAGAAATTTTAGTGCCAATACAGGCACTTTTAACCAATAGTTGCCCGCCATATGCCTACAAATGACGTTTGGTGAAGACGAATTGTCATTCAAGCTACAAGGAGGTCGCTACTCTGCCTACATTTTTTGCTAATTTAAGAATAAAAGCAATGAAAGAACAAAACTGCGAAAATAAGCCAACAAAAATATCCAACAAAAATATAATCTTATTTCAGTTTCAGCAATATTTTGAATAAACAAATGGTTCATTGTCTTAAACTTCGGAATATCTGCCACCTAAACGTGTTGCATAAAACGCACCTGCCCATGGTATTCCTTAGAAAGATAGTTTAGATTTCAAAGAAAAGTGGAAGAAACGAATAGCCTGTCAGTTGCATTGTTTTAAATCAAACACTTAAATAAGCAAACAGACAGTGCATCTAAGACTTCAAAAAAAAAAAAACGTTAAGGTAAGGTCAACATGATTCGCTCGCTAAACTGGCAAAAAAGGCACCAATTTTTGCTGGCTTATTGTTGCTTTTGGCGAAAACTCAATGCGTAAACGCCATTCTAAAATAGTGTTTTTTTATATTATTAACAGTAACATGCATTTACTTTATATTATCAACACACATACAAAGTATTGTTTTTTATATTAATAGTAAAACTGGACTATCTCCCAAAAAACTCTAATCGCTGTGTGAAGACAAGTGATTCGGTAAGTTTGATGTGGTCATGTTTGCTCCGATTTAGGCTTGCAATGCTCAGCATATACATAAAAAGTCATTTTTTTCTCACTCCTGTATTATTGTGTCGATGACGAGAGATGAGAAAATATTATATTTTCTTCAAGAAAGTTTGAATATTTATAAATAAAAAGTGAATCCGATAAAATACTTGTTAATGTTAAGAGGAAAATGAATACTATATCATATAATGCATGAATTTTTTTTTCACTTAAAAGCATTTTTTACATGAAAAAAAAAGTCATGCATTATATTAAAAATTCATGCATATATATACTCAAACATTATAGGAAAAAACTGAAAAAAAAATTTAACTGCAGTTGAATTTATATATTTTCAATTTTTAAAAATTTTGCTATATGGTAAAAACCAACTACATAATTCCAATTTTGATAAGAATGATTAGAAAACTACTAAATATATTTTAAAATAACCCTCTTGAACTATAATTATTTTATCAAGACAATTTATTTGTGTGGTTTAGTACTAATATTATTATACTTTGAATACTGCCAAAGATGTAATTTCACTACATTTAATAACTTCTCTCTTTAATTCTGAATACAATTTAACTACTGTAATCTATGAGGGTTATTAGTAACTAAAACTTCAAAATTGATTGTCATAGATGAAAAAACATATATTTGTAGAGAGGGAGCTTTACTTTAAAAGAATAAAGTTGATTATGTTACTTGTTACCATATGGCAACATAATGCATTAGAGGGCTAACTAATGTATTTTAGCACTACACAACATTTTTAATGAGATGAATATTAAAAATAACAATAAATTGTTCGTGTATCTGATGCTTAAGATTTATTAAGTTTTAATACATAGATATACACATTTACACATACACATACACATTTTAATACATACATCGGTATTTAATAAATTAAGAACTTTAACTAGTAATTTTTAATTATTCTATTGAATTCTAAGGTAAGTCTGCTTTTTTTATCATCTTCCTATGTATTTCACTTTATATTTGTTTCGTCATTGCATTTATTTGTAACTAGCAAATAAATGCCCGTTCTTCGCACAGACAAAAAATATCAAAATCAATATATAATGAAATATCCCTCTAAATAAAATCATGTTTCTTTTATTGCCTTAAAATTTCAAAAGGATAATGCATCACTCTAAAATTCACATCTCATATCACAAAAATTGTCCTTAATATGAACTATTTGTCATCGTAATTTCAATGGTAAAAAATGAAATATAATTCTATAATAATGTGATTTCAATTCAAAATCTCAATAATGTGGTAAAAAACATAATTAGAGCATTCTTTTTTTAGAGAAGTCTAAGTAGGTCTTTCACGATCCACAGACATACACGCACACCGACAGACTCTTTCTTTTATTATTATTATTATTATTATTATTATTATTATTATGTGTTTGTTGTTGCAAATTCCCATCTGGTCTGACTCCGTCAGACCAGAGCAATATATCCGTTGACATTCAGAAAGTCCGAAACCAAAAGGGGGGAAGAAAATATGTCCTCCCAGTCCTTTCCTGAACAATCAAAGACATGGTCAGGTGATGCCTGGTTTTGCTGGCACTTAGGGCAAGGAGGGAAGATCTTTTGATTAGCAGAAAATTGAAGACTTTTTATGTGTCCGCTGGCTAGTCTGGACAAGCAGGTGTTGGTCTGTCTGTCACCAGGGAGAGAAAGAGAGAGTCCTGGCTCCTCCCGACCTCCCGACGGTGTTCCAGCCTTGACGGGGCGATGAAGCTTGCGTGTACCAATGACCTGGAGGGCTATGCCGGTGGTAGTTTGCTACTGGTAGGGTCTCCCAAGCCGGGCAGGCCGAAGGGAAGGTGCCAGACGAAAAAGAACACCACCAGGAGCCAAGACAAAACCAAAACCAAACAAAACCAAAACCAACCAAGACAAAACCGAGACAAAACTTCAACCAAATGGTGCTCCGGTCCTCGGATAACAGAAGCTGCTAACCCCTTTCCTCTGAATATGTTTTATTATTATGGATATTTGTATTTTGGGGTTTTCTTCAATATTGTTTCAGACAAATTGTTGTGATTTTTTAACTCTTTGATGCCGAATATAAGAAAAACGGTATTTCCCTTTTAGTGGATATTTTTATGCTTTCTCTTTTAACACATGCACAATCCGCCATTCTTTCATCAATTTTCCATTAATTTGTTTTTGTTTATCTAACCTGTCTAGCAGTAACTAGTAGAAATTTCTAAACTGCACTATGTAATCCTATTTTAAAACAAATATTTTTCGCCAATTCCTAATATATAAGCCAATGGAAATCCCCCTATTGCTATTTCCTTGATAAATTGAAAGTCGGGACCAAAATATATTTGCCACCCAAGTGTATGAAAAGGCCATTTCGAAACGATTTCCAACGCGCCATTTCAATCAATCGCCTTTTCCTAGGAAATGTAACAATTTACTTTTGGCGACGATCTACCACTCCAGTTTGACAAAATTGTATTTTAACTTGATTTATTTTTGTTTGGATAATTAAAGATGTGTGATAAAGAGGTAGAGCTTTTATATAATGACCAGTCTGGCCATTGGCGACCTTTGGCGATTTTGAAAATTTAACGGAGGGAAGCAAAACCCATCGAGTTGCATGATATATAAAGTGAAATGTTTACTACTTTTGCTGGCATCATAATAACGCAAATAGCCCAATATAGCCCTGCCACTATATCATAGCTGTTCAAGAAAATCCATTATCCTACAATAAGTCATTCATGTATATCATTTACATTGATGTATTTAATTTTTTAAATAAACTCTTAATTGGCTGATACACTTTTAAAACGAACGAGCTATTTTAACTCAGTCTGATTAATTTTCACTCCTCCAGTCTGGAAAATGCACTTCTCCTTTTGGAGTGGATCCTTTGTGTGTTAAACCTCCGCCAGGATCACCCCAAACGAGTGATTTTAACTCAGTCTGAGTTAATATTCATTCCTTTCCAGTGTCGAAAATGCACTTCTCTAACTGGAGTGGATTTCCCTCCTTTGTTTCAAGAGTGAGAGTCGAAGTGAAATATTCTAAATCATTTGAATCACAGTATGCAACTTTGTAACTAAAGGAAAAATTCTATATGTTTTCACTAGAAACTTTGGTAGAATGTTTTCAGCCCTGTAAGAAATCTTCAAATTTTGCGCAAACAGATTTGGCAGATTTGGTTCATTTACTATGCATGGCTTTAGAAATGTGTTTTTTAGAACCAAAGTTTAAAATATCCAAAAAAAATATATTTTACCCAAACAAACTCTCTCTCTGGCCACCAGGATGTAGGAAAAGCGTTTGAGGTTAACATTAGTTTTAATTGCTTGGAAAAATTATCTTTTTTTGTTTGATAATTATGATGTTTACTTTTTATTTCTTAGAAAAATTATTATTAGTTATTTTTACGAGCTCAGAATAATGTATTCTGAAGTATGATTAACATTTTCCCAGCAAATTGAAACTAGAAATGAAAAAACTAAATAAAAGTTTACACTCCGTGCCAACCTATTTTGGGTAAAAACAAAGAGTGAAAATGCAGAAGGACGAGAGCGATTGGTCCGTTAGTTGGAACCTCTTGTCAGGTAATACTTACATATAAATTATCTGAATACAATTTAACCAAAATACGCTTTTCATTCTGATGAAATTGCCAAATATTCTCGAATAATATTCAAATATGTTAAACCTAAAACAAAATTAATGTTCTAAGCATGTTTTCTGGATGGATTCACAAATAATTTATGGAACTCTTTACATGTGCGGAAGGATCTTCTCCATAGCATATATCTATTAATCCAACTTAGGTTGGCAAGGAGTGTAGTTAGAATTTCGTCACACTATTTCAGAGATCTGTTTGCCTGAGGCCGGATGAATCGCCATTACTCTGTTTGTGCCTTCGCGAACCTTCGAATTGTCGAAGGTCGAATTTTCCTCGAGGCTAAAAGGTTATCAAAATGTGAAGGCTTATCTTTATAGTGGAATGCGGTTGTTCAAATTTTATATCGGGTAAGCGTATCAATATTTAGTTTTCTAAAATGTTCATCAAATTTCAATCATAGTAAAATAGTAGTGATAGTTTGGTAACCTAAGAACATGTGATAGCAATCCAATGCTGTTGAATTGATTGAACCAGACACTTTATTTAAATAAAGTTTGTTTATGCAAGGGAAATATTTATTTCAGACTTAATCGAATTTGTTAAAAGAATTTAAACAATCTTTTACGTATATTTAGCATGGTTACGATGAAATATCGAATCATCCGCAAGCATTTAACAAATTTTTTCTTGCATTTGAGGGGAAAAACATATTCGACTATATTCGAAGAATTTTAAACAATCACATACATTCAATCCTTCTTTTTTTTAAATTTAACATGCACTATTTACCCTATTTTTACTTATTTGTAATAAAATTTTGTTACAAAAAATATAAACTTACAATCAAATTTAACTAAATTTTATTTTTGAACAATTACCATATGTTATAATTGAACATAAACATTTCAATTTCACAAAGGTAATATTAATTCCCCATGCTATAACAAATAATCTCTGATTCTGAACTTCCTTAAATGGCCATGCAAACATTAATTTTTTTTGCCTTGAATAAAATTCGTCACAATAGCAAAATAATGAAGAAAAATTCAAAGAAAAATATCCTCTAGTTATTTAATTGATAAAGATTAAAGAAGCGACGCTATTCGTCGTTACTAATGGATAGTTTAAAATTTAAAAAAATAATAATACCTAAAAAATAAGATAGTACTAAACCTTAAAATTTATTTATTATTATTATTATTGTTGTTGTTGTTGTTGTTGTTGTTGTTGTTGTTGTTGTTGTTGTTGTTGTTGTTGTCGTTGTTGTTGTCGTTGTTGTTGTTGTTGTTATTGTTGTTATTATTGTTATTATTGTTATTATTGTTATTATTATTATTATTATTATTATTATTATTATTATTATTATTATTATTATTATTATTATTATTATTATTATTATTATTATTATTATTATTATTATTATTGTAATACGTGGTGAAAAGGAACTTTGAAACAAAAGCAATACTTTTACAGATATCTGAATTACGAAAAATGCCTATTTATCGACGGAGTTAAATATCCTTCAAAATACTATGCGAAACTATATGCTTCAATATTTCTATTTATTTTAAATATTTCTATTTATTTTCAATATTCTATTTATTTTCAATATTTCTATTTATTATCAATATTTCTATTTATTTTCAAAATTTCTATTTATTTCCAATGTTTCTATTTATTATCAATATTTCTATTTTCAAAATTTCTATTTATTTTCAATATTTCTATTGATTTTAAATATTTCTACTCATTTTCAATATTTCTATTTATTTCAATATTTCTATTTATTTTTAATATTTTTATTTATTTTCAATATTTCTATTTAATTTCAATATTTCTATTTATTTCAATATTTCTATTTATTTTCAATATTTTTATTTATTTTCAATATTTCCCTTTGTTCCGTGCCTAACACCATATTCGTTTCTGTCGGTGCGCATGCTCCATGTTTATTCCAAGCTACAAACGATCCGTCAAATAACGGAAAATTGATCAAAACGGAGATTAATTGTTACACCATAACGTAATCCAAATTAGGCGGAAATGCAAAAGCGTATTGACAAGAAACTGAAAGCTCAACGGAAACTAATTTCGCAAATGCATTTCATTAACTTCTTAGAAGAAAGCACATATAAGATCTTTATATCTAGAGGATTTCTCTGCTTCGGTACAAAACAGATGTAACTAAGATTTATGTTGGCCCGTTAACTAAATATTTGTAAATACCACAAACACCTAATTTACCGATTTAAGTTTCAAAAATAAGTTCTTAGCGTTACTTAATTATTTCTATATAAATTGTTCAGTACTATGGTCTCCATGTGTTTCTTATATTTTGTTTACTTAAATAAACTTAAATAAAAAAAGCTTTATTTGGCATGGCAAGTTTGCTTGCTATGTATTAATATTAATGGGTTAAAACCAGGTTTTAATTTCCTTACAACATTACGACACATAAACCAATTGAAGTAAAAAAGATTTTGTCCATCCGTTTTACCAACCACCATATTTAACATACTATCAATATTGTAAAGCAAAATTAGTGTATTATTTGTAGTCATGAAATTTTCAATTTCATAAATAGAATTTTAAGTAATAATTTTGTTTGCGTCTTAAGTATATTGCATTTTCCAATATTTACTATTTCTACAAATTAAAATTTGAAACTAAAATTAACTTTTGCATTTTTATTTAAAACATAATGTATCATACATTGTTGAAGCATGAAAGTATATTTGAAATGATTTTATTCTGGAGATAATTGTATACCCTGTATTTAAAAGAGACTGGTTAAGAGTCCCATAGAGCTAATATGCATTACTTTTGAAATCACAATTTTTGCAAAAGACTTGCTATGTTATGTTTTCCCATTTTCACCAGGTTAGGCAATCATCATCATAACATCATTTAAAAACAAATTTGAAAAGTAAATAAGATCCGGTTATTTCATTATTAATTAATAATTTTTTTAAATAGTGTCGCCACCTTCTGTATATTTTTGGAACATTAAAATTTCAAAAATGTATAATTAAATAACAAGATAACATTTTCTTTTCAAATTTATTTATTTTCAATGTTATGTTGATTCCCATACCTGGGGAAAAGGATAACATCGCAAAGCAATACTTCTGCGGAAGTTGTGATTCCAAAAATCATGCATTAGTTTTATGGGACTGACAATTCCTCTTAAAAACCCCCCGGTTATACAAAGTAAAATTTCACTGTTTACGGAGTAAAGTTCATTGTTTGACGTTACACCTACTTTGCGGAGTAACGTTACTCAATACATTTAGTGTTAACACTCCAATTTAGTACTACTCCGCAAATTCGATGTAACGTTACTTCTTGAAGCTGGAGTAACGTTCAACCAACGTTATTCCGTTATACAGTGTAGGGATGAGAAGCCCAGTCGGTTAGACACTCGTCTAGCATGCGGAAGGTCCCAGGTTCGGGTCCGGGCATCGCCTTAATAACTGCCGACCTATAAATGACACGTGCAGCCAAAAATGTCGGACGAATAATACCTCGTGTAAGGGAGTGTACGTTAAATATTCTTCAAAGTCCTGACACTGCGTACGATGTCGTCCTTAACGGTTGCGTTGGGTGCCTATTCAGGTGTCGGCTAATAACTTGACGGTGATTCTAAATTACGACGCCCGCCCATCGCCAATAGCCCTAGTGCGACGATAAATCAAACATTACCTAACCATAATACAGTGTATTCAAAGTCGAATGAATTTAACCTCTCAAAATCATTTAAGGGTTAGTTACAATTTAAACACACCCACGCAATTAAATCCCAAACTTAAAATTCATTAACCAATGAATATTTGTCCTACTATTCAATAAATGAAGCTCCGATAGAAAGGATTTCTGAACAATTGATCTTGTGTTCGGAGAAAAGGAATTCTCTCTTCGACTGTTTACATTATTGTGCCGAATTTTGAATAAATTGTAACTGCTACTTCAGTTCAATTTAATTCCATTACTATTTTATTGTTTCCGAAAATGCGACATATGTTCTGGGAACCAAAGCTCCTCTTCTGATATTTATTCCTCTTCTGACTTTATTCTGAATCTATTGGTGTTTTTAAGCACAATACAAAATAGGGGAGACCGGGGTTAGTTGGCATAAGGGGTTAGTTGGCATTGTGCCTTTAAAAAAATTCACTGTTTATTAAGAGCGCTACTGAGCCTGTCACATGATCGTCATTTAAACGTCCAACTTGCATGAGAACGCCAGTTGGATCCAGCCATTGCCTTTAAAGGAAGGGTAGAAAACGTGATTTTCATATAAAAAAGTAAAATTTTGATTATTCAGTATTTGTCGCTTTGTACAGTAGTATAGTCATTCAGGAATAACATTCACAAGTTTTTAGTATCTTTGGGCATTTAGCTACGAGGTTATAAGTCCATTTCTGCTGCAATTGATAGACAAAATTTTTGGTCGCCATGTTTATTTTATTTGCTCTATCGGGGTTAGTTGGCATAGGGACTCGGGGGCTAGTTGACATAAGCTGGCTGGGTATGCCAACTAACCCCGCAACAACGGGTAAGTTGACATAAGTATGCCAACATTCATAGCGACCTAATTTTAGTTAGGTATAGGCTACTTCATAATAATAAATTATTATTATTTTTATCTATACATATATAAATGCGGAAGGCGTTTTCTTTTCGCAGTCATAACTCAATAACGGCTGGACAGATATTAACTTTTACTTTAGATACTTTTACGTAGATTTGCCATACTCAGAGTTTTAAAAAATGGCATAATTAAAGACTATACAAATTTCAGCTCGATTCCAAGCAAACGGTTATCTAGTTATTATTACTTAATAAACGGAAACTGTAAGTTCACTTTTTCTGCCTTACCTATCTATGATAATGTAAATATTTTTGTTCAGATTATGAGTACCTATAAACGAAAAACTGAGAGGGCTACAATGACAGCAGATCATCGAAAGCGAGCTGTTGAGGCACACTTACTTGAAAAAAAAGTTTGAGAAAAGTAGCGGATGAATTTAAGATCTCTGTTAGAAGTCTCGCATGGTATTGTAAGATCGCAAAATTAAAAATGAATTCTCTCTGCCTAAATTGTACCAGAGGGTATTGGAGGATATGGGATAGTGCGGCAGGTGTTCACTCCTCAACAAGAATGTGCTTTGAGTGAATACCTTGTAAAGGCAAGTGACATACACTTCGGCCTGAGCCCATAAGAGGCAAGAAAGTTGGCATATCAATATGCAGTTGCTAATGGCACTGCACATCCTAGTAGTTGGTACTCAAAAAAATCAACAGGTGTTGACTGGTTTTCTTTTTTCCTAAAACGTCACCCACAACTTTCAATACGTACCCCCGCGGCCACGAGTTTGGCTCGAACGTCCAGTTTCAACCCACATAATGTTCAAAGATTTTTCAACCTCCTATAATCAGTAATGAACCAACATTCATTTACCGCCCAGGACATATGGAATTTTTAATTTTAAACTGATTAACATTCATTATAATTACACCTTACATAAAGACGAGTTAAAACGCTTGCCTCACTTATGCCAACTTACCCCACTACCTATGCCAACTAACCCCGATACCGGGGTAGGTTGGCATAGTTTGACTGGACAAGGAAAAACGTTTTTCACACAAAGTGGCAACAATATATTTATTCAATTGTATGTGTGATTTGTAGCCAAAATGTTTACCTACATTACCAACTTTTTACATTACAAATATCTTCAAACCAAAAAATTAGAAACATTTTGAAGTGAAAACTGTGCCAACTAACCCCGGTCTCCCCTATATATTATTCTTACAAAATAATATATAGGTGTTCAAAATAAGAATACCGCATGGTAAATATTAAAAACTTCGAACTAATAATTCATATAGAATATTTGTTGATTATTAACTAGCAAATAACTAAGTTTAGCTATTAAAATAATTATTAACTGTATTTTAGAAATTGTTTAATGTTAAAATCAATAAAAAAATTTAAATAGTATGTATTGGTTTTTAAATAATGCGTATTGGTTATTACAGATTTCATCAGTTTGTCTATAATTTATTTTTGACAAATTGAGCTATAATTTAAAAGTTGGTTGCGTTACTTTTATATAACAGAAATTTTCTGTAGGAAAATAACCAGTTTTCTAACATTATTTACAATGTTGTATTAAAATATCGTGAATGGTATCACTAATTAACACGTGAACATTTTTTACTTCTTAAAACACGATAAAAGTCTAAATTTACTCTCCTTTCCTAAGTTGGGTAAATGAAATATGCCATGGAGAAGATCCTTTAGCGCATGTAAAGAGTTACATAAATTATTTGTAAATCCATCCATAAAACATGTTTAAAACATTAATTTCGTTTAACGTCTAACAGATTTAAATATTATTTGAGAAAATTTGGCAATTTTATCAGAATAAAAAGTGTATTTTTGTTTAATTGTATTCAGATTATTTTGGAGATAAATATTACCTTGCAGGAGTTTCCAAATAACAGACCAATCGCGCTTTTCCCTTTGTCTTTTTACTCTTTGTTTTTACCCAAGTTAGGTTGGACCGTAGTGTATTTATTTACAAACATAAACGTTGTATTGCAAAACTATAAGTTTCAGCATTATCAAAATAATTCTTTGATTATCCGAGTCAATGTCAATACTCTCCAAGTCAATAAGGCCTGGTTTTTAAAGTCATAAATCTTAAGGAAGGATCGTGGTGTCATTTATCAGAATGCAGACAAATATTGAAGGCGTCATTCTCAATAGCAGTTGCGACAATGGAAATAAGTATAGATTGTTTTTCATTTTGAATATCATTCATCATCAATTTTGTTCGGTTGTGAGCGAAAATATTGCTAAAAATTTAATATTTATATTTTGGAGGCATTTTTATTGCAGTAAAGTGTGACATTTTGGAAATTTTTCATGTAAATAACGTCGTGTGCTTCGATTGGTACTGAAATATTCAAATGTTTCAGATGTTATAGAACATGCAAAAACTGTAAAGAAATAAACAATACATGCAAAATGATGTCTTCCAAAATTTAACGTAGAACAGTAATGTGCAAAATTATTAAATTTAATTTAATTGCTTTTGGTATTCATGGACTGAAAAAAATAACAATTTACAATACGGAAAGGTCTATGATTTCATTTTGAAATGAAACATTTTATTTCAAATATGACGATCCAATACTTTCAATACTGAACTATTTCAATACTACTACCCGACACTTATAAGAGTTCGGGTACGCTAAAATGAATGGAGCTGAGTTGATGCATTTCAAGCATTGACGCGTATAAGATTCCACGTAAAGCTAAAATTAATGGCTGAGTTGATACATTCACTGTTAAAAATTTCAGTTCAACGTTGAACCAAATATTGGTGAAAAATCAAGAACTTCTTGTAGATACACCATAAAATGGTTCAATCAAATATCACATTCTGGGAATAGACCTGCTTTCACGAAAAATTGGTTCAACTTCTACTAACTACAACCGATAATTTAATTGTTTACTCAAACGCAGGCAACATTACTAGTATTGCTTCAGCTTAAGAATTGTTGTCCGTCCGTGGCCGAGAGGTTATGGCATCCGCCTAGAGATTTAACCCTCTCAGGAGTGCGGGGGTTCGAATCCCATCTACTGCCAATTTTCCTATAAATCTGATCTCTGTACTGGAAGTAATAGAAAAAGTGCTCATTTGGGAGACCTTTTTTATGGTTCCACCTTTTCTTATAGTTACGCGTTGGGAAAATCCCGTATATGGTTCAACCTCTCACCATAGTTACGCAATTTGAAAATACCGTTTTATGGTTCAACAGTCTACCAAATCATGGTTGCAGCAACTTTGAACCGTAATTTGGTTCAACCTTGAACTATTATTTTTAACAGTGCTTCAAGCTCCGACGCGTATAAGAGTCCACGTAAAGCTAAAATTAATGGCTGGGTTGTGATACATTCCAATAGTATAAGAGCTCGGGTAAAAACTTAAGAACCATATGCGCATACTGCAACACCACAGGAAAACAGAGTACACATAGAACAAAGTTAATAGAGAAGAGTACTTACGTTTTGACTCCTGCTCATTAGATTTGCCATTTCTACCATTTCTGTTCCAAATTGACTGAATGCTTTAACGAATTCTGTAAAATTGGCCACGTTTTCCAACCTGTTGAGGCTTATTGATACCTGTAAAAAAGTTTTTAATTTTTGTTTAATTATTCTGAAGAATAGATTTTCTTTAAATTCAAATATTCACTAGATATCAATGTATTTAGTTAGAAACTGATGACAAAAAATAGCCATTTTTATTTGTTTTCCTTTAACAAATTAGTCTGCGGGGATTTTTTTTAATTAAACACCAGTTATTCAATAAATCTGCCGCTGTAATTTAAATTCAAAATTTCCACTTCAAAACAAAAAAAAGTTGTATGTATTTTGACTAATGTAAACTTTAGGAGATGAAAGTTTGTATGTAAAACGATATAATAAAAACAATACTATTGGAATATAAAAGCGATAAAACAAAGGAATCGATCAAAAATGGATGATATATTTCTACCTTGACTGAACTTTGACGGAACTACTTGATATTTGAATCTACATGACGGACATAATTGAAAAAAAATCACATTCACCTAAGTATAACTGATATAAGGTCTTTTCCTATTCTTGCCGACTTTATTCACTTGAATTTATGATCTTCAGTCGCCAAAGATAGTACCGGACCCTTTATCTAAGTTGTACTTTTGAGAATACGTGTTTGGGAACTAGACTCTTCATACGGAAAATTTATCGACTGATACGATGCTCTTCTTGCCCCATATAGATTTATATGGGACATTTCGGTCAGATTTACAATCGAAACTATTATGTTGCAATATAATTCCATACGGGATATTTTTCTTCTTACACGGCAGTGATATGTCCCTTATGAGGCAAATAGGTCAGATATATAAGGAAGATTATAGTATCTGTTCTAACGGGAATAATATCACGTGTCACATGGCCTTTTCTCTGTGGCCCGATTGGGACAACGCTATATATCAGTAAGCAATGTACACCGTTAAAAATTTGTGTTTGGTTTCACCATAATAATGGTTCCTAGTAGCTGCAACGGCTGAGTGGTGAAATGTCGCACCATCTTTTCAGTAGTCAGTTAAACCATTTTTCAGGTTTTGGAATCAAAAACCTGAGAAATGGTTCAACCTAGTTCCGAAAATATGGTGTAGCATTTTACCACTCAGCCGTTGCAGCTACTAGGAACCATTATTATGGTGAAACCAAACACAGAATTTTTAACAGTGTTACTTATTTTATTTTTTAACTGATATCTTTCACTCTTTCTAAGAATTCATTGTTCTTTATCAAACAAAATTACTCTCTCCGACAGAAGTGATCCTGCAGAATTATGAATATTTTTGCAAGCACCTTTTCATAAAACTTGAAGATGGTACCTTACACTCTCCAGAGAATTTTATATAGAAGCTTTTGTACTCTAAAAAAATTATATTTTACTTTCCAAAATAAAAAGCTTCTTATTTTACTGATAGCTTTTAGATAATTTTCTGGCGCATTAAGTCTCTAGATGTAGCTCAAAATCTATTTCAAGAGTGTTTTGAAATTTTTTTCACAAAGTTTTCAAACATATTTTTCTACTTTGTCCCCTGGGAATGTTTGCTATTTCTTAAATATTTTATTGCATTATTTTAATTTAACATATTTAGGTGTTCACTAAGGTTCTAAACAAAACATTTTTTCGATTTAATTTCATTAAAAATAACGGAACAATTGAAAAAATTGAGTGGAAGGGCTTAGTTTATAAAAAAAATAAAAGGATTTTAAAAATAATTTTCACGGTACATCAAATTCTACAAACATCAATACTTTTATGTTTCTGAATTTTAAAACTTGAATATTCACTTTTTTTAGAACGAAACTTATTAAAATTTACTTCAAAGTTGCAAATTTGAGAATTGTGTTACCTTTCCCTTACAGTTTTAAATGAGAATCATTTTTAATATTCAATTACGAATTATTTTAGTGAAGGAAACATCAATTTAATTATTAGCGCTACTAATATGTGGTGAAAATTGTACATGTTTCAGCGAGATCAAGGCACGCCATATGTAGCAATTTACACAATCAGTGAGTTTACAAGACAGTAGACGCGATGGAAAAGGCTGTCATGCTGACTTGTGTAAATTGCTGAAGATGGCGAGCCTCGATCTCGCTGAAACATGAACAATTTTCACCAAAGAAACTAGTTGCGCCGCTAATTACGTTGTATGGTAGGATAGGGTTGATACATATATATTCCAGCTTGTGTGCTTGATCAGCGAACCGCTTATAAACCTTCCGTCAAGCAAGACAGACACAGAAAAAAAAATTTACTGTAACAGAGAGAGAAATTACACCCAGGGCAAATGAGGGAATCGAGCCCGCACCCTGTACAGTGCGCAGACTGTTAGCGGAGGCAGCTATCTTAACCACTCGGCCATCCGGGATCATGTTTTTTGCGTTGTTCTCGTGTTTTTTTTTGCGCAAAATAGAAGATATTTTCTGAATGCGAATTATGTGTCCGATAGCGCTGTCATGGGTACGGGTTCGATTAATGAATTCTCCCTTGGTGTACTTTCTTTCTCTGTGTCAGTAAAAAATTCTTTCTGTGTCTGTCTTACTTGACGAAGACTTATAAGCGGGTCGCTGATCAAGCACACAAGCCGGAATATATGAAGAGTACAGGGAAAAAAACTGCTTGATTTTGTAAAAAGCTTTCCTCAATCGGCCTCTTTGGCGATGATAGCGAGAAATCGCCTAAACTGGTGTAAAGAAACCAGTTACACACTTTTTTTTTTGTTTCGCGGCAACCCTTATTCACGCCAGATACCAGTGGACACAAGTCACACGTTTGTACTGCGAATGAAGAACAAAAAGAAAAACCGGTATCCTGTCGCCAAGCAGACACAATTATGGGAAGACAACTAATAAATCAAGTGGTTCTTCCCGTGTACTAATCATATATGTACCTATCCATATCCCTGCAATTTGTAGTGTTCAAATTGAGTTATAAGAAAAACGAATTTTGAAATCTTATTGTTTTTGATTACTGGTATCATCTACATACAATTTATTTTATTTTTAAATTATTGATGTGTGTATATGACACTATTTTAGAAGAACATCACAGTTTATTTTTCGGATTTAAGGATTAATTTAAGGTTGAAATGTTACAACTTGTTTCCCGTCGCCAATGTCCGCCAAGCAGACACAATAACGGGAAGAATCCTAAAAAATCAAGTGGTTTTTCCCCTGTACTCTTCATTTTTGTATCCTATGTGCCAGAAAACAATCTTAAAACAACGTACCCTGTCCTTGGTGTTGAGCAGCTGCTTGACCACCACGGTGTCGGCCAGCAGGAGGACGCGCGTGACGGCCGACAGCAGCGCCCTCGCGGCCCTCGCCAGGTGGTGCTTGTCGGCGTACGGCCGCAGCTGGCCCCCCTCGTCGTGCTGCACCTCGCACAGGTGGGACAGCATCGAACCTAAGGGAAGGATTCATATATGCATAATCAGTTGTTTTGAATAGAAAGGGGTGTTACTATAGTATGTCTATTTAGTATGTAAGCTTGGAAAGCATTTCCTCCCCCCTCCACGAGAGCGGTTTTCTTGGAAATGGGATGATTTATAGCTGTTTCGATTTCTTCCCCACCCTAGGTGGGGAAATACTAACTGTTTTGATTGTACCAGGCGCTAGGATTAGATACTATTGATTGTACTAGGCGCTTGATTGTGCTATGATTAGATAAGCGATGCCCCCCCTTTTCCTAGAAACCCAGTGAAGGGATGGGGGAAGATAGTCTTTTCAAAGCTTACATTCTTCTCTTACATACATTCTCAGAAATGTTATAGCCTTTTGCTTCATTCCCTACCAAAAGGAATAACATTTTTAAGACAAATCATAAGATGAAACATTTTATTTTTAAGGGGAGTCGTATGAGTGAGTGGGTAAAAAAATGTCCATTTTCTGCTTTTTAAAACTTTTAATCTGAAAATCTATAGCTTTAAATTAAGACTAAGATTATCGATTTATGTGATTTCAGTTTAGTAGTTTTAATTTTATAAGTATTTTTCGGAAACTTAGAATATCAGTTTTGATCTAAACCTTAATTTTCGCTTGCGTTTCCTGAAATAAAAGGTTTTCCAACAGTTTTAGGAACATTTTTCTCCGGAACTATAAAAGATATATCTACATGTTTTGTTTCATTATTCATTCCCTAATAATAGCTCTTTGATTTTAACTGAGGACTTTTAAGTATCTCTGACCCAAAAAAAAAGTAACTTGAAATCGAAATTTTGGGGGGGGGGGGGGTTAATACATACTTTTAAAAAGTCAATGTAAATATATTTTAATTAACTATCATCAGTTTAAATCAAAGAGCTGTATGCAAGGAACAAACTATAAAAAAAATCCTAATGATATCTCATATAGTTCATGAGAAATATGTTCCTAAAGTTAGTTTAATTAATATGGGCGAGATAGAACCATACGACTCCCCTTAAAATTAAAACAGCAACGTGGTTGATGATGCAGCGATCAACGGGATGGCTCTTTATTGACATATTAATACAATTTCTGCTGTGGTTTATTTAATACGTCAGTATGCCTTCAAGTCAATTAGTCAGATTAATCGAAGTACATAAAGCTTCAAGTATATTTGATTGTAGCACTCTTGGTATGGCTCTAAGAAACCAGGCGTGACTTTTAAATTACAACTATGCAGGCATGACCAAACTGATCTCTCCAGATTCAGGACGGGACACACAAAGAGTTTGAAGTTTGAGGCCGGAACCAAGCTGTTCCCTGACTTCCCCAACTGTAGCGGAGGTGACACTGAACTGAACTGAAACTCTGGAAGGAGCATCCCATGATAAGCTGGTGAAGCCTATTTTTGTTTAACTTGGCGACAGCTTTAGGTAGAATATGTGGCATAAATTCGGCAATCACAATTGACAATTGAATTGACAGTTTGCATTGGATGTCGCCAAGAATAGTACTACAAGGAATTTAAGTTTTACAGATTGTTCCTGCAATTCGATTTTTTTTAAATACATGTTTCCGAAACTTCATTATATGAAGAACCTCTTAAAGTAATAACCTATCAATTTTCTGTTAAAAAAATTATTGAAAATGTTGGTTTAAAATGCCTATTTTAACAGGTTAAGTATAGGATTGGCGGCAAAAGTTGGGTTGCACATGGTTGCCTGGCTTCACCGACCTTATTGGCGAGTGTTTCGATGCTCCTTCCAGAGTTTCAGTTCAGTTCAGTGGGAGGTGATCAAGCCATTCCCGAGCACTAACTATAGTGTCTCGGTTTGACGTGGAAGGACGTCAACGACGACCCACTTTCCTTTTTTGACTTTTTCAGAGTAACACAAATCATGGAACTGGTCTAATTTTGACCCAGGGATATGTAAAAAAAAGTACAGCCAAACCCCGCTATAGTGAACCCTATTCGGGACTATTAACTATATTACGACCAACTATTGGTCCACTATATCCCATGGTTCACTATAGCCATTTTTTCTGGAATCAACACAAATTGTTAAAGATTGCTATCTCCCAACCACTTGCCACTAATAGTCTTACTTAATATATGGAGAACAGAAAAAATTATTAAGGATAGGAAATTTAAGTTCACTATAAGCGAACTCTCCCTTTCTAAGTAGTTCACTATATCCACATAAAATAACATTAGTTAAATAGAAGTTCGAAAGGGACCAGTAAAAAGGTTCACTACAAGCGAGGGTTCACTATTGCGTGGTTCGACTGTAAATTTGATTACATTCATTATATTCATTTCGTTTCTAAAACGAACCGATACCCAGTTTATTTGTCGAGCAAGCCAAACTGATCTGCTAAAGCGCGCCAAACTCAGCAACTGGTGACATTACACTGATGGTTCCGTTCTAAGCAGAGAGGTAAAAATATGTATGAACCATTATTTTTTTCTGTTCACATCTGTGTCAAAAATATAAAAGAAGTGTATTAATAGCCGCAGAAATATTACATTGCTACAAAAAGCTAAGTATTAACACGCGTTGTTAACTGCAGTTGGCAGATTCTGCATTACTTGCACAACTTTCCAAATTAATATCTTCTATCTTAAAAAAAAATATTTTTCTATTCAAATCCGTCTCTCAGGAAATATCCTAGCACAAGATTTATTGATGGCCAAAAAGATGTCATCTCGGCATGGAATGACGGAAGATACACCAAATCTCCTATCCCATTTCCCTTCTGAAGAGATTAATGCTCTGCTTTTGTCTATCTTACACCACCGCTTAAAGTGTCTGCACTCGTCGCCAAAAAGAATGGTTGGCGACTCGCGATGTGACACATTTCTTGGTAGCCGTGATGTATGGGGCCAACAGGATATGCAATAGGATTTATGGGTTTCGTCTTCTGACGTGTTTGCTGAGCTGCAACAAGTGCATTTTTCAAACGGCGGCGCCAAGACATTCGGGGGATCATCGCTGCCTTGTTTTTGGATTTTTAGTAGCTGTTTGAATGGATGGGAATAATGAAATGTTTCCATTTGTATCATTGGAATTAAATGTAATTGATGAGTAAAAACCGTCAGGAATGAATGAATCGTCCGTGAACAGATTTTGAAAAGATTGATTGGTTGATTGGCAAAGAGAATCTTTTAACTAAGCAGCCCGTTTTTGGCACATGCAAAATAGCTGTAAAATATGATCAATATAAAGATCAAAATTGAGTCCATCATTAATAACGTGTGTCTCAGAATGTAGCAAAAAGATTTATTTAAAAAAATGCAGTACCATCAATAATTGTGATTAATTTTGTTACTTAACTAAAGTTAAATATTTGCTTTTGCAACAATGGTAAGACAGAGATATGAAGGAAGTTTTTTTTAATTTTTGAAATAAAAAAAATACGACATTGTTACAAAAGCTAATTAAAAACACACATGTAATGCTACAGTTGTATGATTCTGTATATTGCAGTATTTTTCAAAATATTGAGTTAAAAACAGGTCATACCATTCTATTCAAATGGGCTCAAGAAATATCGAAGGAAAAGAGAACAAAAAAAAATGTATCATCAATTATTCCACTTAATCTGCGGGAGTTTGAGCTCTGAGCAAAATACTTAATAAATTATAAAAAAATAATTAAATTTAAAATTATTATAAAATGCGTTTTGTTTAAACGTTCTTCATTGTACTTATTTCTTTAAAATCTATGTTGAGGTTTTTTTATTACATTAAAAGGGTTTTCTTATTAGCCGCAGAAAGTGTGTAAAGGGATTCGTGTTGGAAGTCTCAAGAGGTTTGACAGGTAATCGTTTCTCACCTGCCGCCCTGGCGTCCCAGCAAGCCTCGTAATGTCCATCTTGATTTTGATGGACATGTACAATTTTCGCCCAAATAAACCATTTGCGCTAACAATTACGTTGTTTTCTTCACTCTCTTGTTTCTAGCACAATATCGAAGATATTTTCTGAATATCCTGAAGTAAACTTTGTTCCCGTGGAAAAAAAAATCTTGCACAAGAGGTCAAAACCACACAGAATATACAATAAGCCTTTTTCGTACTCAACTATCATACGCTGGTTTGACCTCTTCAGCAAAACGAGTGTAACGAACTGATGAAAACTCTAGTCTGCACTCCAATATGCAATGAGTAAATATGCTATAAGTAAATATTGCTATATTCAAGGCTATAAGTAAATATTTACTTATGCAACAGTGCTAAGTCTATACCTACATATCAGCAAAATACTAAATAATATAGAAAATAATTATTTTAAAAAAATGTAAGAAAAAAAACATTAGTTTCGTTTATCGTTGCATTTTTTTTAATAAATTTTGGATATTTTTTTTTTTTTTAATTTGATTTGAGGTTTATTAAAACTAAGATTATTTAATGAAGGCAATAGCACATTATTAAAAGGGACACATCTTGGTGACGAATTCCTCAGTCTAGTTGCAGGTAATTGCTTCTCACCTGCCGCCCTGGCGTCCCTGCACGCCTCGTACATGTCCACCTTGATCTCTGAGTTGTCGTCTGCCAGGGCCTCCCCGAGGGTGACGAATCGCTCGATGGACAGGTGGACCGCCTGTCCGCAGCGGACGATCGAGCTCAGCGCTTTGTCCGCGCGCAGCGGACGCTCGCGGGGGCCGTACGACGACACCTGCACAAGGACGATATTATTATTGTTGTTGATGTTGTTAGCATTGTTAGTGTTATTGATGATGTTAGCATTGTTATATTTATTGATGTAGTTAACATTGTTATTATTATTGATGTTGTTAGCATTGTTTTTATTATTGATGTTGTTAGCATTGTTATTATTATTGATGTCATTAGCATTGTTATTATTATTGATGTCGTTAGCATTGTTATTATTATTGATGTTGTTATCATTGTTATAGTTATTGATGTTGTTAGCATTGTAGTTATTATTGATTTCATTAGCATTGTTATTATTATTTATGTTGTTAGCATTGTTATTATTATTATTTATGTTGCAAGCATTGTTATTATTATTGATGCTGTTATCATTGTTATTATTATTGATGTTGTTAGCATTGTTATTATTGATGTTGTTAGCATTGTTGTTACTATTGATGCTGTTAGCATTGTTAGTAATATTGATGTTGTTAGCATTGTTATTATTTTTGATGTTGTTCACATTGTTATTTATTTTGATATTGTTATTATCATTATTGAATTGTTATTTTGTTGATTATAGCATTAAGCTTGATACTTTTTTCTGTTGATGTTCTTTATGCTGTCATTGTTATTATCATTATTATCAATGCTGTTTCTTTATTGTCATTAACAATTTTAGTAATATTATTTTGGTTGTTACTGTTGCTAATGTTATTATCATTACTATTTTTGCTGCATTTATCATCATTATTTATGTGTTATTTTGTTATTGCTGTTGTTGATGTTAATACTAATGTTGTTATTGTTCTTTTGTGCTGGTGTTATTGTTATTATCGTTATTGTTATTCTCGATGTTAATGTTGTTCATGTTTTTATCATTGTTGTTATTCATTATTGCTAGTATTAGTTGTATTGTTGTTGATAATGTTGCTGTTGCTATTACTGCTATTATCATCATAATAATCATTATTATTTTTTTAAATATATTATTTAATTTTTTTATTCAAACTATGCATTTTGAAACACGCAATGATTTTTAAAATATTCTTTATTTAGGTTCATTTTCATTATATTAAAATCCAACTTCAAGAATTTTCAACTAAGACAATTCAATTCTGGAAACAACAGCAACGTAGAGTAAATTTGTAGAAAATTGTGTATAGCAAATATTGCATTACCTGGTAATTTGTATCCATTAGTTATTGCACCCTGCAAGCACTAGTTTGCATTATTTCTGTATAGCAACATGCACATTATATTACGTCTTAATTACGCGAAATCACAAGCAACACGCATTCATTGTCATCACTGACAACAAATCTACATGTTTTTTTTTTTTTAATATTTATTTATTTGCATTTTTTGCAACGTTACAAATTTATGAATTATTGTAGCGTGTTGTAACTTGCAGATTTTTTAATTTTACTTCTTTACAACATGTTTTTGTTGTTATTATTATTATTATTATTATTATTATTGTTATTGTTATTATTATTATTATTATTATTATTATTATTATTATTATTATTATTATTATTATTATTATTATTATTATTGTTGTTGTTGTTGTTGTTGTTGTTGTTGTTGTTTTTGTTGTTGTTTTTGTTATTGTTTTTGTTATTGTTTTTGTTATTGTTTTTGTTTTTGTTTTTGTTTTTGTTATTGTTTTTGTTATTGTTTTTGTTATTGTTTTTGTTATTGTTTTTGTTATTGTTTTTGTTATTGTTTTTATTATTGTTTTTATTATTGTTTTATTATTGTTTTTATTATTGTTTTTATTATTGTTTTTATTATTGTTTTTATTATTGTTATTATTATTGTTATTATTATTGTTATTATTAATATTTTATTGTTATTGTTATATTATTATTAATTTGTATGAACTTGCATCTATTTGCTGCGCGTATTAATTTGTATTATTTACTACATGGGGCATATTTAATATTTGTAAGAAAAACGAAGTTTAACTTTAAATGCATTTCATTAGACAAAAATTTTTAAATAAAAAATTTCACTAGCTAACTAAAAATGCACATAGCTGATGAGTTTATTCAATCATCTATTTGATCTTGATTATTGTGCTAGATAAATTTGCTGCTCCAACTTATCTCATTCTTAACTATACATCACGTTATAAACCCAAAAGTATCAAAACCAAACAAGCCGAATACAACGCAACAACCTTGCAATAAAAATAGATTTAAAACACTTACATTATCGAAATCTGAAAATCCAACTTGTTTCTCTTTCCACTTAGCAGTATCAAAAGAAGCAAACAATCCCACGCATTGCCCGTATTCTAATATCTTAAAACGAAAGGGGCCAAATTGGATTTCGTTTGTGAACCTATCTCTACACCGCAGAGAGAAGAAACTCAAGAAATCTGCGTTTTGGTTTGACAATAGTGTATGTAAAATATTTATGACTTATGACTTATGACTTTCTTGGTGGGGGGCAAGATCGCCAAGCACTGCGACTATAAGTCTATTGTACTAAGCCCCAGAAGTGACACAAGCACAAGAGACATGTAAAATATTTAAGGAAAATATAAATTATGATCTACCATTTACATTATTACTTACATTTTCTTAAACTGATTAACGAGGCCGAGGCCTAGTTTTTTTTTTACAGTAGATTTACATTTGACAAAATGTTTTTCAATTGCAGCATAAAAGTTAGTTTTTCACCACTATATCTTCGATAAAAACTTTGTCCCCACAAGGTTTTTATCGAAGATAAATTGAAGATAATATCGAAGATAATAATTTTATCGATTTTACATATTATCGAAGATATGGTTGTGTGAAACTAACTTTTATGAGACAATTGGAAATATTTTATCAAATTTAAATCTTCTGTCACAAATATGGCTTTCTTTAAAAAAATATAGCCCTTGGCCTCGTTTATCCGTTTAAGAAAATAAAAGTAATAGTGTAAATGCCAGCAAATTTGGCTGGTGTAAATGCAAACAAATTTGGCTGGCTTACATTATTTGTTTTCTGATGGAATTAGAAATTAATAATACTTTTTAAAAAGTTAGCGATTCTAAATGTGTAACTATATTGTCAAAATAAGAAACTTTAAAGGTTATAATTTTACTTTAAAATATTCCAAGACGTTTGTAATAATCACTTAATTTCGACATATTTACAAAACTGAAAAATATATATATACATTAGTTTTACAATTTAGTATATATATATGCTTACATTTAAATTATTAAATCTTTTATTTTAATATGTTTTTGAAAACTGAACAGATTTTTATTTTAATGTAATAGAGATGTGCAATTCGAGTTTTAAATATTTTATACAGCTTCTTTTTTTAATTTCAAAATAAACTCAATTCTTATACTTAGATTTAATTTTCTTGTCTGGGTAATTTCAGACATTTGGTTTTTCAAAAGCAGATTAAAAACATACAGAAACGGGTTCATGGTACTCTCTGCCTTTTTAGTAAAAACATATTAAGCCAATTTATATCAGAAACGCTTTATAAAGTTCCTAAAAAATTATATATAATAATTTGAGGTTATCGTTAACATCCCAGACTATTAATTTTATTTTTACACAGTAATGCTGTCCTGAATATGTATAGGAAACAAAACTATAACAACATAAAAAAAATCAATTTCTTTTATTATATTCATTCATAAATCGTTGCGAAAATGACACTTTGCATGCTTACGTCACAGACAGTGCAAAAAAGTATTACTTTCGGCACTAGTGCGGTAAAGTAAATAAGAGTATCTCATTGGTAGAAAAACAAAATGATGTCATTAATATCTTCATAGAAACTAAATGATGTCATGAAACTCACTTATTTTTATTGGGTCATTACTTTTGCATTTTCTAATATCTCCATGGAAACTACAACTGCTACAAAAGTTATTAAAGGAAATTAAATAAGACAAAATTGAGAACACAAATTTCACGCCAAACAATACTCTTAGTTAACATGCATATTTATAGTAACATTAGATCCGGTGTCGTTATTAATATTTACATTTGGAGGCAGTCCACTCCAAATTATTTTACAACTTTTATTTTACTACTTTGCATTTTCGGATATCACCATGGAATCTAAATGATGTCATGAAAATCACTTATTGGTATAAATACTTTTTTGCACGTTATTATAAAAAACATTGTAAGTAAGCAACTGCCAAATAATACCTTATTAAGCTCTTGTCATTATTTCATTCGACCTACGGTCTCGTTAAATAAAAGACACTCGCTTTATAAAGTATTATTTTCGGCACTAGTGGCTTAAAAAATAACTATTAAGGTAGGCGAATGCCCAAAATTTCCCAAAATTCTAAAAATTTTACTATTGCTTTAATCTTTTCCAAGTTTGCCAAAGTGATTTCAAATGAAATGAATAATACTATTTAGGCTTTTGTTTTTATTTAAATATAATATATTTATTTTAAACGGTGTTTTTCTACTAAAAAAAGAGGTTTACGCCAACAAGTCTACCACATAGAATTTTCATCCTATGAATATTTATTATGTGTTAAATTCTTTGTTTTGAACTGATACATGCAATGACCCTCTAGAGTTACATACAAATTACAAGAAAAAAAGTTATTAAATTAAGAAAGATGTAAAAAATTAGACACAAAAAAAAGGATTTTTTTCGATTAACTTACACTTGGGAATTTTTTTTAAAAAAAACTTGTATACTTACACCAGATGTAAGAGGTTCATGGCACAGATATATATTGAAATAGCATCTGTGATTAATTTCAGGTAAATTAATGTAAAACTTTTTATGCTTGAAGTGTTGGCGTAAACCCCTTTTTTTTAGTTGAAAAACACCGTTTAAAATAAATCACTTATATTTGAATAAAAAAAATTACCCCAAAACCATTGTTCGTCATATTTGAAATCACTATGCCAAATTTGGAAAAGATTAAAGTAATAGTAAAAATTTTAGAATTTTGGGTATTCGCCTAACTTAACACATTCGTTTACACAAAATACACTTATTTTCCCTTAAGTCTTTTATTTTTAGTTACGATTCTGCCAACCCAACAATGTTTTTGAATAATGATTCCTCAGTGCGTGATAAAGCTAGCAGAGAAGAGAAAATACCCGTTTATTTTCAGATGTTTCTTCTTTTTTTTTGGACAAGAAACAGACTAAGGAGCAGTTTCTGTTTGACGTGTTGAATCGTTTTTTTAAAAAGAAATCAAAATTCAATCAAATATTTGTATCAGTGTATGCAGAAATAAATCGATGATTCCTTAACTTTTAAAATATTATAAAGGTTAAATTACTTGCTTTCATATTCGTTCTTTTCAAAACAACAGTGTTGCTAACGAATGCATCTACACTCCTTGCCAACCTAAGTTGGGTAAATAGAAATATGCTATGGAGAAGATCCTTCCGCGGATGTAAATCGTTCCATAAAATATTTGTGAATCCATTCAGAAAACACGTTTAAAACAGTAATTTCGTTTAAGGTCTAACAGATTTGAATATTTTTTGAGAAATTGTGGCAATTTTATCAGAATGAAAAGTGTATTTTGGTTAAATTGTATTCAGATTCATTTTGTATGTAAATATTACCTTATTAGAGTTTCCAACTAATGGACCAATCGTGCTTTTCCCTCTGCCTTTTTACTATTTGTTTTTACCCAAGTTATGTTGGCACGGAGTGTAGGACATAACTTAGAAGGCAACGGGATGCAACAATATCCATTGCCGCAAGGTTTTGTGCACCATGAGGGTTAGAAGACTGACTTCAGATTAAAGATGGAGCCACCTCCTCAATTTAAGCATTTAGCTAAAAAAAATATAGGGTACTTATTTCCAAACAACCTGCACCAACGGTACTGCGCTATGCTCACATGACACTCGGACTCACAGATTTAACGAGCATGTTCTCTGCAGGTACAGCATAAATATGCATGCCTTATTCGGAATTCGTGTCCCAGCCCTCTCTCATGAAAGTGAGGTTCGAAACCACAATACTGGCTGATATACTACAACAGTATTTTTTTTTTGGAACTATATACTAAAATTCTTATCAACTCACACTCTCAAAAATAATTGTCAGCCATACAAAAAGAAATTCCCATGGAACTAGACAGGGATCAAAACAATGCACTTCTTTCTGGAACGGAGCCATTTTCCTATTTTCAGACGATTCCCAACACTCGTCAAACAAAAGTCAAAATTCTTCTTTCGAATTCTGTTATCTAAGACGACTTGAGAAATATGGAAGAGTTGGAAAATTGCATTCCGACATGTTGCGCTGTCGTGTTACGTCTGCGTTCGCAAATCGGTCGAGCGAACGTGGTAGAATTTTTTATTAGTTTGACACACACTTATAACTTAAATTATCAGAGTCAAAATAGGTTTAGAATGAAAATAATTTTCGCAATTGTACTCTCATGTAAAATACATATAAACCAAAGTATGTGTAAGCATGAACTAGATTTGCAATTTATTTAGTGAATAATATTGAGAATGAAAAATTAAATGTGCGATGGGGAGTTTTTGTAAATAGGTTTTCTCTTTAAAAGATAAAAAATTTTACATTTACATTACGAACAAATTGCAGCTCAAAAACAAAAATGTTGGTTCAAAAACTTTAATAAGCACAAAATTTTATGCAGGTTCCTTTTATATTTTTTAAAATTTAAGGATATTTAAAAAAACAATGATTTTATTCTATGTTAGAACATTAGAAACTCATAATTGCGTGTTTATTTCGTTTAAACCGTTTGATGAAATTAAATATTACTGAACAAAATGCATTAAATTCCAAAATCATTTTATTTTGTTTTATTCATCACTGACTTCAATTATAAAATAAATAATTCACAGCGAGTATAATATTCTTTTTTACACACAGAGCAGTGTGTAATTATTATCAAGAGATTATTAAAAAATATAAATAATTAGCACTATTTTTTGTTAATGTTTTCCTTCTTTTTACGAAAACTAACTAGATCGTATTTTTTATAACATTACACGCATCGATATAGTCCTTACAATTTTAAAAGTGTGTCAAAAATGCTGGCTTGCAATTGTGTCAAACCGAAGTAAAAACTTATTGAGAAGACAAAACAAAGCATTTGTTTTGCAAGATAGAAAAGAGAAAATAAACATGCATCTTCTATCATAGTAATACAAACAATGCATAAAAAATATTTAATAATCCAGATATATTTTATAGATCAATACTATAAGCATGTTGTTGAAGCGTATACGATAAAAAAAAATTGAAAAAAGGAGTATTGATAAAAGTATTTTATAGAAACTCAGTAGATAATTGAAAGTGTTAGTTTTGTTCACGGTGCTATAGTTACACAGTGTTTTAAGAATAATGATTGTTTAATTTTTGCAGAAATAATAAATTTATCAATGACTTATGACTTTCTTGGTGGGGGGCAAGATCGCCAAGCACTGCGACTATAAGTCTATTGTACTAAGCCCCAGAAATGACGCAAGCACAAGAGACACACAAAGAAAGAGACGACACAAACACATAGACAAATAACAACATTTATTGACAGTCACAAACATCCATGCCTGACCGGGATTCGAACCCGACCTCAGCAGCTCCAAAGGCTAGAATCCTAACGAGTGTGCCACCGAGGCGGCAATTTATCAATACAGGGTGAGGCAAACAAAACCGGCCCCGAGATGGAGATTAGAATACGACAGAAATGTTGCCAAGTCTAAAACCAATACAAAAACAGGCTTACTTACTGAAGCTATTGATCGCTTCAATATTAAGCCCAAGCAAACGCTTGGCGACTTATTTGCCATATTATAAAACAAATTTTAAAATTTATGAAACTTTAGCCAAAACTAAAATAAATGATATTAAACATAAAGCTATTTGAACACATTGGGATTAGGCTTGCGTGGCAAATTTTGAGGTCAAAATTGAAAAAATGACCAAGAAAATGACTTTATATTGTACAATTAAGTACAAACTAGGACTTATACATAAATTCTCAGCTCAATTTTAATTAGAAATTATTTTAAGAACTTTTTTCTAAAAAAATTAATAAATTTTTTTAAATTTTGATTTTAAATTTTTTTAAAAATAATTTCTAATTAAAATTGAGATGAGAATTTAGGTATAAGTCTTTGTTTGTACATATTTGTACATTATAAAGTCATTTTCTTGGTCATTTTTTCAATTTTGACCTCAAAATTTGCCGCTCACGCCTAATCCCAATGTGTTAAAATAGCTTTATGTTTAATATCATTTATTTTATTTTTGGCTAAAGTTTCATAAATTTTAAAATTTGTTTCATATTAAATAAATCTTATAGAATTACATATAAAAAATTATACTTATATATTGAGTAGTTAAAAAATTACATGAAAGATCAAACTATGCTTTGTAGTACCTTCTTTGGACATTTTTAAGACTCCTATGACCCCTTAAAAGCTAGTTGAAATGGAATATAAACAAGGTAAGTAGAGCTGATCAACATTTAGTGATTATTTGATTGTTTCGGTCGTTATTTATCCTAGAGAATCGGACCTTTTTGTATTTGGTAATACAAAACATTCTAAATTGATTGCAAGACCCTAAATTTGCATTATGGGACGTCTTCATACAATACGAACTAAGATCTGAACTCGCCACTAGTCTATGAGTAGCTCTAATGTGAAGCTAATCCGATCCAACCAATGCAAAAACAGGTTTCAGCCGGCTTCAAGAGTTTTTCTCGCCAAGCATTTTAACGTATTCCCATCTCTAGCTCGGGGCCGGTATTGTTTGCCTCACTCTGTATAATATATTAGGGTTTTTTTTTCTTTCAATTACCTAATAAAATAGGGAATATAATGTAATAAATATAGTCTGATGGGGTCGAAAATCCGAAACAGCAATTTCTTCCTACACTCTTAAAACAAACGAGTGAAATCCACTCCAGTTGGAGAAGTGCATTTTCGACACTGGAAAGGGGTGAATATTAAATCAGACTGAGTCAAAATCACTCATTTGGAATGATCCTGTCGGAGGTCTAACAGAAAAAAAATTTAAAAAAAATTCCAGGGCCGGATTTAAATATTTGTCACCTGTAGGAGGCTTCGATTGATTTGCCACCCTGTCACAATATTCTCCCCCTCCGGGGAAGGTAGCTGGTTACCTGCAAAATATGGTGGTATGTGCTGTTTAAAATAGATACATGTATAAGAATTATCTATATGCCTTTACACATTAAAGCAAAATGGGATAATTTTTTTACTGTTCTACTATTTTTCTTTTAACTTCGAAATCCGAGAAAAAGGGTGCGACTGCCCTCGCAGCTGATCATGTCTTCTACGAAATATTAGTATTAGGGGAGAGCAGGGGAATCCCGCCACTTCGGGTAATGCCGCCACCCCTTGTACCTCGCCAGCGGTGTGTAAGGGAGGGGGGCTGTGGGCGCTGACCTGTAGCAGGAAACAAAGTAATTTGTAGTATAGACGCTAATGGCCGTGCGGTGAGTTGGTGTAAATTTACTTAAAAAATACAGTTTTTAGTGATTTTCATCTAATCTTGAGCCTTCTGAAATTAAGCGATAAGTGACTGCTATCTCTAAGCTAGATAAATCAGTTGTATATAATTTAAAAGAGTAATTATTGGGCTATTTTATCACGTCATTAGTTTGGACGCTAGGCTAACTACCTTTCTTTAAACACCCGTTTATGCCATTTTGTCTTACTGGGGTAATGCCGCCACATCACTCTGGGGTTATGCCGCCACATGCAAAAGGATGGCGGCATAATCCGTAAAATAGAAATTTCATATATTGGCCCTACAACCTATTAGTTTTCGTTAGAGATGCCACGTATCCGAAAAAGAATAACTGAGCTTTTCAAATAGACCAACGAAGCTTTAAAAAAAAAAAAACCTGAATAGTTAGTTGCACACAGAAAGTTAATAAAAGAGATGTACCCTGTATACGGTTTACCATTCAAAAGTTATTTAAACCTATTTTAGTTCTATATGTGTTGCTTTATTATGTAATTTTTCATTATTTATAGATTATTTGCTTTGTTTATTGATGTGGTGGCATAATCCCAGTGGTGTGGCGGCATTACCCCAGATACCGGGGTAATCCCGCCACTGTGCGAGCTTTAGAAAAATATAATTTTATTCAGTTTCTATTAAAGATTTAAATTTTAAAAAATCACTACAAGATAGGTTATGAACTGTAGTATGCTATGCTCATTACAATTTACATTAATTGCAACACAATTCTTCATGAAAATTCAATTTCCCTTAAGGTGGCGCTATTCCCCTTCTCTCCCCTATATATGCATTTACGGTTTACGCATTAATGTAAATTATTTGTTTTCTTTCTACAAAATATTCATATCTTTATAATATTTTTTATGTCTGATGCCGCTAAAATTGGTCGTAAAATTTGCCACCCCAAAATATTCAACGCTCTTAACTACAGCCTACTTAGGCTTTTTTAGAAATCCGGCCATGGAAAGTGCCAATTCTGAAAAAAAGATATTTTTGAATTTCGTCCGTCTGCCTGTCTGAAATCCAGCACAAACTGAAAGAGCTAAGAACTTCAAATTTGGTATTCAAATTCCTAGTACCGGTACGTTATAATAAATTTTCTGAGAAACTCACTCATATGGCATATGGAAAACAGAAGCTTCCATGAAAACTTTTAAAGGGCGTCCGATACCCTTGAAAACTTTTTCTTCAATTTTACAGGTAGACTTTTCAAATTTTTTTCCTCCTTGTTAAGCACACAAATAAACAACAAGTCAATATTTAAAAATATAAAAATTCTTTACTAATTAAAACTAATTTTGTTTTTTAATTGAAATTTGTGTTGATTTTTAAGCATTTGTGAAATCCCAACTTGTTTTTTGTTGAGAAAGGTTTTGAATATTATTTTAAAAATATTTTTTAAAAAATTATTTTTCTTTAGATTTGAGGTATCGGACCCCTTTATGATTTCATGCTGAATAATGAAATAAGATACGGACTTCAAATGTGGGTCATGTGTTCACAGTAACATAATAATTTTTTTGTGAAAATTGGGCATGTGCAAAGTGTATAGCTAGCTGCACAACTTCACCTTCATTCCAAGTAAAAATTAAGCTTTCAAAGAAGTTTTTAATATTATGACAAATGACAGTGGTTGCGCCCTCTAAAAGGGAAGGGCCTAGGCTATATAGCCCATTACCCCGCTCGCCAGAAGAGACAGTCACAAGACACACAAAGAAGGACGCCACAAACACATAGACAAATAACAACATTTATTGACAAACACAAACTTCCATGCCTTTACCGGGATTCGAACCCGATCCCAGCAGCTGCAAAGGCTAGAGCACTAACCCCTGCGCCAGTGGATCGGCCAGTTTTTAAAATTAAGTTATTAACGATAAATATGAACAAAAATGCAAAGCATTTTATTATAAAACCAAAATGTATTAAATCCTACTTTTAAATTGTCTACTAACTCTTAACTAAATAAATACTTTAACTAAGCCTATTTATTAATCCAGTTTCTCCATTTATTTTTACCCTGACAGCACATCTGTCATACTCCTACCTCCATCAGGTTTCATATTCCGCCTTTCGGCTTTTAATAATGACGTCGTATCAGCCGAAAATGGCCGCGGGCGGGAAATGTAGTGGCGCGAAATGTTCGCTTCCAGAAGTCATTTGGAATGTAAACCGTTCCGGAATTTCAAAGAATGCGAAAAACAGATGGCCCTTTCACAGATGATTCCCACTTCTTGGGATATAGGTGAGGAATAAAATAAAGGCGTGGGAGTGGGTTGTTTTGTACTCGGGAATTAATTTTGTTGTCTTTAATGAATAATTTGTTTATTTATTTATTAGGCATTATATTTGAGTAATTGCAACCCAGAGTTACTATTATTAAAACTACCAGGAAATCGTAACAATAATATTTTACTGCATAATATTTCAACTAAAATCATAAATAAAATGTTCAAAGCAATATATAAAACTACAAGCATATGTAAAATCGTACAATTGGCTTCTCAATGTAGTGTTTATAGTGTTTGAATTATAACTGGATTTTTAATACCGTAACTCTGCTTTAATTAATAATAATAACTACTGAATGGAGTCTCCGTGTATTTAGAATTAATTTTTCATCAAAAAGCGAAAAAAATAATCGTTTTCCTTTATTATAAAACCAAAATTTTGATTTATTTTTTTAAGATATTTTATTAACAAGGAACTAAATACATAGTTAAACAAAATCTATTTATTAACCCGGTTTCTGCATAACTCCTGACAGCATATCTGTCATATTCCTACCTCTTTTGGGTTCCATATTTCGGCTTTTAATAATGACGTCGTATCAGCCGAAAATGGCCGCGGGCGGGAAATGTAGTGGCGCGAAATGTTCGCTTCCAGAAGTCATTTGGAATGTAAACCGTTCCGGAATTTCAAAGAATTCGAGAAACAGATGGCCCTTTCACAGACGATTCCCACTCCTTGGAATATAGGTGAGGAATAAAATAAAGGCGTGGGTTGGTTTGAGCTCGGGAAAGAATGTGGATAATTTTAGTTCTCTTTAATAATTAATTTATTTCTTTATAAGGAGTCTCATTTATTTAGACTTTATTTTGGGACTCGTCGTTACAATTTCAATTCAGTCATATCTGTGGATCGTAATAATCGTATTTTAATACATACGGTATTTGTATTTAAAACATAAATAAAATATTTAAGCATACACAAATCTTTAAACTATCTTTTACATAAAACTAGAAGCATATGTATTATTATACAGTAGAAGCAATATCATTCTGCTCGAATAACGTCTGGTAAGTCGAAATTAAAAGAATAATTTTTCCCGTATTTTTTTATAAAATTCTACAGGTACAATTTATTAACGCAACCTCTGCACATGTGAACCGGAGTAAATCAAAAATATGTTTAGAAGTAAGGATGCAACATATGTTTTTTTTTTAATTGTTAATTTAAAATATCGTGGACTAGAAATTGAATTGATTGCAAATTAATATTAGGCGTTGCAGTATGTTACAATGTTATGAAGTATATTCACATGAAAATGAGTAAAACAAGAAGTTATAAAATATCTAAAGTAGCTACTTTCCTGTTGCTAAAATATTCAATAAAGTTTGTGGCAGTTTACCACATACGCAACCTCAAAATATCATACTCACGCTAGAGGGCGCAGATTTATCTCTGCGTTCCTACTGCTATTCTAAATAACAACGAATGTAGTAGTATATAAGTCGAGGTAACTTATCTCCACCTTGAGAATCCTTTTGGTAGACTGTTGGTCACTGAGGCCGCTACAAGTTTTAAAAGTATATTTGCAAGAGAAACTCTCACCTCGCTTACATACAAGTTCCATACTTTTGGAAAAAATAGCCAAACACAGCCACTTAATTGTAATTTCGACTTTTAAAATTTGTTTTGGATTCATTAATTTTCCTCCACAAATTAAATGTATATTTCTTATCGTTTGCTAAATTTATTTACATTCCATGTTTCGAATATATTTTTTTAAATTATTTTGAATTAAGAAAAAGGAAGTAGTTTTAGAGCTATTATTCAATGAGCCATTTCCGAACTCACAAAATTACAAATGATTCGATTCATTGACTAATTCTGAAAAACAATCATTTTTTATGGTCCATACAAAACACATTCACACATTCGCCAGTTCATAAAAAAATCACTTTTATTTTCACTTCAGTAACTGCATTGCTTGAAAAGGAAGACTTTAAGTGCGTTGCACATGCGTAAAATATTCCATCTAATTAAGCATAAAAAGAGTTAGCCTTTTGTGTTGGAAGTTAAATTGAAGTTTTCAAGTCAAAGTATAAGCCATTTTTATGTTTATTTGTTCAAGAAATCTCGTACTTTTTTCATTTCGTATATCTGAAGATTTAAGTACCTTTTTATGCTTCTATTTTGAGTTCTTTTTATTTATTTTCATCTGCAGTTTTGAAAACCACAATTTCCAAGATAGAGCTTATTTTTTTATGTTCTAAAAACTTATTGTTCGCTAGCTTTCTGATCTTCCTGATAGAAGTGCTGCAAGCAAGTTTTTTTAACGGATGAAAAAATCCTTTTTCGTTTAAAATAAATCTTTTGTTTTTCTTTTAAGACACCTAAATCGTTTTTTGGTGAAGAATAAAAATGTATAACGTTTTTATGCCAAAACTTCAAATGCAATTTCAGAATAAAATAGTTTTTTCACACATTATTCTTCATATTTATTAAGGTTGAATAAAATATCTTTTGTCGCTGGAAGATAATACAATACTGTTTTTACATAATTTGAAAATTCGCTTTTGTGTCAGAGTAGTTTTATTTAAATTTGTAACTGTTTGTATGGCTTTTAACCGGTATGTTCCAAGGTTGCTAGAGCCACTAGATAGTGTATGTACTAAAGTAAACAGAGTTCAGTTTACATTTAATAAACTGCACAAAAATTAGGCATCTAAAAGAGATAAAACGAATGAAAGCAAATATTTCTTATTGAAAACAACAGCCACCCACGTGACTTGGACATTGATGTGAGTCATCATTGCGTTTTGTCAGGCCAGTCTTATTTGATTTTCAGGTATGGCGACAATTGGCATAGTTCAGCGGTAGTGATAAGTTGCCATATGTTGCAAGCTTTCTCCTCTTGGCGATTTTCATATTTGGTATGTTTTTGGAAGCTGATCGACTATTGAATGAGCAGTTCATTCTATTTATAACGCTGATTCGGTTTGGTTTGTTTAGGTATGTGAGTTGGTACATGTATTATCCGGTTTGCGTGCTTTATCAGAGACCCGCTTATCAACCTTCGTCAAATAAGATACACCCAGAGTGAAATAAGCTCACCCAGAGAAACTACAATAAGGGTGAAGAAGGGGATTGAACCCACACCGGGGACAGTGCGCCGACTGTTAGCATTATGGGCTGCTATCTCTACCACTAGGCCAGCCGCGATCAGGTAATGTAATCGTTCCCGGCTGTCTATTTTTAGCTTCCTTTAGGAGCTTTAACACAGCCAATTTTTCCTCGTTATTTAGAACCCTGGCCAAGTGACATGGTCGACACCTGAGCGGGCACTAATATACATCTGTGTATTTCTAGCATTTATGGAGCTTTAACACAGCCAAATTAAGCCTGGGAATGTAGAACCCTAGTCAAGTAACACGTATACTAAAGGACTATTTCGCATCGTTTATTGGGTAGGGTAGGTACATATATATTCTGTCTTGTGTGCTTGGTCAGCAACCCGTTAATGAAGCCTTCGTCAAGTACAGTGGTGGTCAAAATTATAAGGACAACTGAAAATTGAACAGAAATTTTTTATTTCTGAATTAAATGAAAATGTATTTAGACATAAAATACTTCTTTATGCTGTAAATCATTTAAGAACAATAAAAAAACTTAAACCAGAAAATTTGATTTTATAAAAATAATAAACAAAAAATGCATTGTTAGGAAACTGGACAAAATTATAAGGACATTTAAAATTTTCAAGTCCAAACAATTAATAATTAATAAGTTCACCCTTATTTTCAATTACTTTAATTAATCTTGACGTCATAGAGCTCGTTAGTTTCTTTAGGGTGCTCACAGGGATATTTTCCCATGCCTTTTCAATTGATGACATCAGTTCTCGTTTGTTATGGTATTGAGTGCCATTTTTGAAAACTTCATACGCCAAAATAATCAAAAAATTCTCGATTGGGTTCAGATCGGGACTTTTATGTGGCCAATCAGTCAATAGTTTCACAGAATTAGCGTTAAACCATGATTTTGAAGCTGCGGACACGTGTATGGATGCATTGTCCTGCTGGAATAAATAGTCACCACTGGTTATCAGCGGAGCTTGTGGCAAAAGATTGTCACCCAGCATATCAACATAACTATTTGAGTTCAGTTTCCCTTGAATAAATACTATTTCTGTAGTTCCAGAGGCTGCGTAACCTGTTCAGACCATTACCGAGCCGCCACCATATGAACGCTTTGAAAAGATTTCTTTTTCTTTGCGAATATCATTCCAAAATTTTTTTAAACCATCAGGTCCGTCTAGGTAAAACTTCTTTCCATCAGAAAAGACAACATTATCCCATTTGTCACCCATAGAAATGTACTTTTTTGCTAACTCCATCCTCAGTATCTTTTGGGTTTTTGTAAGAGGGAGTCGCGACTTCAGTTTTCCGTATCGAACCTGTTTAGTATTTTGTAAAACACGGCGAACGGTTCGAACACTGTAGTTCAAGTCCAGTTCACGCTTTATTTCCGTCGATGTTTGCTTTTTAGAGCAAGCTCTACTTATAATTCGTCTTTTATCTCTCAAAGATACAGAAAATGGCCTACCTGGGTGTTTTTATTTTCCATAATTTCCAGTATTTTTCAAAAAAATATATATTATAGTCTTTGGTCTATTTAATTTCGATGCTATTTCACGTTCAGTAAGTCCAGAATTTTTATAAGTGATGAATTTTCCTTTTTCAAACACTGAAAGCTTCGTACCTAGTGGCATGGTTGAAGATAAGTGTAATGAAAATTTCAAACACCCGCAAAATCTTTATAACACGATGGAATGACGTGTACAAGCCGAAACTTTGCTAATTTTATGCTAATTTATGCATTAAACTTACAGAAATACAATTGTCCTTATAATTTTGTCCAATTTCGCTGTATGTTAAATTTTATAACGCATTTTAAAATTACGAATTTTATGTATATTTGTAAAGAATCTTGTTTTAAATGCTTAATTTACTGTTGGCAAACAGACATAAAATTTGCATAATTCAACCGTGATTTATCGAAAAGATCTAGCTGTTTTTCCATTGTCCTTATAATTATGACCACCACTGTAAGACAGACACAGAAAGAATTTTTACTGTCACAGAAAAGGAAAGTATACCCATGGCGAAGGCGGGAATCAAACCTGCACCCGTGACAGCGCACAGACTCCTAGCGTAATGGTCTGCGATCCAAACCACTCGTCCATCCGGGCCTCGCATTGTTTATATCGTCCATAGTTAGGAAAGAGAAAATAGCGGTACATTATATGCGCAGTATCGCACGAAAGAAGCATCTTGGGATACCTCAGTGCCATTTTCCACAGTTTCGGCTACTATGTTATGCGCAGTAGCTCCAAAAACTGCTAAAGCGGTGCATCTTGGGATACCTCAATGCCGGTTTGTTATGAGCAGTAGCTCGAAAATCCTGACAGCCCTGCCTCAAACCATTTGAACTGATAAACCCCTCTACTCTTCCTTCCTAAAGCCTCGGTTTCCTCGGAGTCGGTCAACATATTTAAGCGGTCGAACAAGTGCGGTGAGTGACGTCATACAAGCTACTGACATTGATTAAGCTAGAGTGGTTTCCTCGGGGGCGTTGCCGGACAACTCAACACGACCGCCAGATTGAGTTGCTGTTGAGTGCGTTGGGGAAAACCTGATGACAACGTTTTTTGCTGTTGTCTGTTGTGCGGTGTGCTTGCCCAAATTCAAAATTTGAGGAAATGACGGAAGGCGAGAGTTGTTTTACGCTGGCCGAGGAAGAAATGCTAATTGATTTTGTGGGAAATCACGAAGAACTTAAATTTTCCATTTTTGAAATGCAAAGACGAAAACCAAAACAACAACAGAGTTAGTTGAGTAAGTTCGCTAGGTTTCCAGTTTCTTGTCAACGTAACTTTCCGATGAAGCGGTCGCCGGTAGAGTGACGTCATCCACGTATAATAGCGGTTGCATTTTTCTGGCGACAGACTCCGGGGAAACCAAGGCTTAACTCTATGATATCGTCCCGAAACCTTTTCTGCCTAATTCTGACCTTCGCTAAGTGCATTCCGAAGAATCAATCTAATGCAATTTCGAACTAATTCTGTCTCGAAGCCGAATCCCTGACTGACAGAGTGCAAATCGTTTTCCGCATTTCATGAATAGCGTGTGCTGTGTTCTAGTTCATCCACGGTCAAAGATAATTCGATACGATCGCTTGACAAAGTTGTAGCGACGAGGGACCCGGGTGGCCTAGTGGGTTTTATCTAACAGTCTGCGCACTGTATCGGGTACGGGTTCAATTCCCGCCTTCGCCGTGGGTGTACTTTCTCTCTCAGTGTCTGTAAAAAATTCTGTCGGTTTTTGTCTTCCTTGAACAAGGTTTTCATTCGGGTCTCTGTTCAAGCGCATAAGCCAGAAAATACTGTACCAATCTACCTACCTACCTAAATAATACTTGAGTCAAAAAAATTATACTTGTGGCTGAGTTGATTTAAAATCAAACTAAGACTACGGATAATTTGCATTAGAATAATAATGGATGGCTACTGAAAATTCTGTTTAAAAAAATAAAATTTCGTAGACGCGTGCACGATAATTACGCAGACCCCTGTTTACTCTAATGGTGACTGGTGCACGTTAAATCCCTTGTGGTCATAAAGTCCTCCAAGTTCCCATACCAAATCAATACCTCTGGGGGTTGCAAGTCAACTCTGGGGATCCTCTAGATGGTATATTTCTCTAAAAATTAAATGGATCTACTCATATGTGTGTTGTGTCTGTCTTACTTGACGAAGGTGGTTTATAAGTACGTCTCTGACCAAGCACACAAACCTGAATATATATATCTACCAACCATTATTAAGTTCATTCTTGGAAAAATGTATCGCAATTATCCATGTTGGAAGTTTGAACTTACATTAAGCTAAAACGTCTCCCTTGATATTTTTAATGACTATTTTAGTCTACAAGTATGTAATTTCTCAACTAACTTTTAATAAAATTCACAACGGTATAGAAATGTTTTTTTTTTCTAAATTGAACATCTTTCAGTTGTCCTGATTTCACAACCACATTGAACCAGAAGTTATACCTCAAAGTACAACAAGAAGGCACAATTTTTACAACCTCTTACATATCAGCTGTAATGTAGTACATTTAACAGTGATGTACAACTAATATAAGGAATACTAGAAATTTATATCTTCTGGATTTAAAAAAATCTCTATGTTATATTTGAAGATACGCCATTTTCGCCTATCCACAACAATGCATTTAAACATGTGTATTATTTTATTTGCTTGTTTATTCACCATTAAAGAGTTATATAAAACACTTTATTTAAGGCGGATCAATACCATGTAATTTTCAAAAAATCATGTTTTTTTATTTAAGTATTTATGTAAAATACTTATTAAGAACTTTCCATCGATGCCCTTTGTATGTCATTCAGACAAGTTTAACCTGGTTAAATTTTAATTTGAATATGGATCAGCAGTATTTTTATAATGTAAGTTTTCAACTTTAAATCTCATTTTTCTCAGAATCGCGTTTTTTTTTAAGGTCTATGTACTTTTTTCTTAAATCCATTTCATGTGTTTCATGGTTATTTTGTTATGTAAAAATGCCCTTTTTTTTAAATAATACAATATCTAAAATAATGCTTAAAAAAACTACTTACTACATTGATAACATCTCATGTCAGTGTATTTTTCAAAGTGCATATAATGCACTTATTTTTTTGTATTGTTTTGTATGTTAGTTTCAAAGAAAAAGGATCATGAAATAATTCAATTTAACATTAGCCATATACAAGCTACCGGCCGCTCAATCGTTAGGATGCTGGCCTTTGGAGCTTCTGGGGTCGGGTTCGAATCCCGGTCAGGCATGGATGTTTTTGACCGTCAATAAATGTTGTTATTTGTCGATGTGTTATTCCTTTCTTTGTGACTGTAAAAATTCCTTCTGCGTCTGTCCCACTTCACGAAAGCTTATAAGCGGTTCTCCGAACAAGCACACAAGCTGGAATATATATGTACCATACCATACCATACCACAAGCTACCGTCCTGCCTTAAAAAACAAATCCCCTGTTGCTTACAACTATATAAAACCATTGCATTACATTGACTTTTCCTAACAAGTCTTCTTAAATGTAACAGGGTTCTGAACACTGAAAACGGCTTTAAGTAAAACGAAGTGATAGCTGAAGAGTCTTAATAAATATTTGTCACTATTCCTAAGACGTGGTGAATTCTCCGAAGGTTCTAAATTTATTCCAAATTCTGGAGAATGATTATTTGATTAGATTGGTTTCGGAAGTGGTAAGGGATTAAATTCACTTGTAATTTAATCTTTTGGAGAAAAATATTTGACTATGGAGCAGCTTTTGGTGACTCAAACTTAGCAAATTTGATAGATAAATGTAAGAATTTCGGGTCTAAAGCAGGCTTTTCATCAGTACCTATATTTATAGAATTTACTTTTTTTTAATGTTAATTAAGTATTATTGTTATATAATATTATTTTTTGTTAATATGCTTTTCTTGTCCAAACATTTCAAAATATATAAATGGTTTTTATAATTATAAAAATGCTAAGAAAAATACTTTACTCTGATAATATATATTTAATTATTAGATGGTTAAGAATTTATTTGAATTATTTAAATTGTATTACTTTTTTTAAATTTTGTTTCTATTTATGATAATAACACATTCTTTTTGATATTCATCTACACATTAATTATTTATTAAATTCAATTTATAAATAATTTTTAATTTAAGAGTACTTTAATAAACATTAAATTTTTTATTTATCAAGAAATAGTTTTTCTTTATATTACTTTAATTTTAAGTTATAATTAACTAAAGTAACAAGTAACAAATCTTATTTAAAAAGCTTTATAATAAATATACATTTTTTAACGCATTCATACACATTTTAAATAATAATATTTTTAGACCTTTACAATATTTAATACAAACATTTTATGTTTAAAACGAAATCTGATAGCAAACGTACCAAAGCAATTTTTTTAACTGTAAAATATTCTTCTCGTTCTTAAACTTACTTTTTACTGTGCAATTTGAGACAGTTAACACAAAAAAAAACTCATTTAGAACAACAGTAATGAGCCCAAAAGCAATAAAAAAAACCTCCCACAACACATTATGACATACTTGTAGTGTAACTTGCGGAAGAAAAACAAAATTTTTAACCCACGTTAAACGCGGTTTTTGAATTAAGTAAGCTGACATTCGCAGTAGCTGTATAATTAAGACGACTGTGCTGTGAAATTCCTGGTAAAATTCTTTAAATTCCCCCAGTTAATTTTCCCCCTTTTAGTACCTTATCTTAAATCAGTCTTATCTTTCTTTCAAATCAGAAGCAGAGGGGCATTCTTTTATTTTTAGAGATTTAAATTTGAGCAAAACATAAAAGGAAGATCATTGTTATTTTTCTGTATTTTACAGTTCTTTTTTTTTTCAAAACTTCCATTTTGTCTCTAGGAGGAAGCAAGGATACTTGACCCAACTTTGGTTTTCTTTCTGTAGTTTTTAAACATTATTATTCCTGTAATGCATGATTTTTTTTCATACAGGAAGAATATATGTATCTTTAATACTCTAAATTATATGGGGTAAATACTGAAACAAAAAATTAGCAGCATTGGAATTTAAATAATTTCAATTTTTTTAAATTTTTTGCCATGTGGCAAAAACCAACTAGAAAATTCCAATTTTGATAAGAATGACTAGAAAACTGATAAATATATTTTAAAAATCCCTCTTGACCTATAATCATTTTTCAAAACAATTTATTTGTATTTAGTATTAATATTACTATACTTTAAATACTGCCAAAGATATAATTTCACAACAGTTAATAACTTCACTCTTAAAATTTGAATACACTTTTACTACTGTCGTCTATGAGATTTATTAGCACTTAAAACTTCAAAATGGAATGTAATCGATGAAAAAACACGGATTTGTCGAGAGGGAATTCTACTTTAATAGAACAAAGTGGATAATGTTACTTGTTGCCATATGGCAGCGGTATGCATTAGAGGGTTAAGAGTGTAACTGTAGCTCATTTCTGCATAATTTAGTATTGCAAAATATATTTATCATTATTACCCGAAAGGTATTATTTAAGAAGTTCGAAAAACAGTAATATGCTCTAAACTTCATATTTGTTCAAATATCCCAATACATAGGGATACTTGACAATCCTAATTATAGGTATTAAAACTTTAAAGAGTATTGATTACAATTATATAATAAAGAAACCGTTCGCACTTTATACATGAAAAAGTGTAGACATTATAGCTATCAAAACTAAGCACAAGATAATATGCTAGAGGCTTGTTGGGTTTCCGTAAAGAATATAATAATGGTTCAATTCAAATGCTTCAGTCAATTCGGGATGAATACACATGAAACTTTGCAACCAAAAATTACCAGCTGCGTTTTATTTTCCCAATTTTCTTAATATCTGTATATCTTTCTATTCGAATTTTTCACAGTTAATACATATGGTAAGTTTGGTTATTAACTTATGTTAAACCATGATACAAGGGATTCGTAACTTTTTAATATATATATATTTTTTTTGCTAAAACTAGCTTAGCTTTATTCTTTTAAGACCCGAGAAAAATCCTACACGTATATTCTTATAATCTAAACATACTTTTAATGCAAATACATGCTAAAAAGTATGTTTTGCAAAGTAATTTTTAAAAAAGTATTTTGCTTGGGGACAACTGATATTTTGATCTTCTTTTATCGGACCAGGTCGATTTCGGAACTAATTAACGTCTTAAACTCTAAAATTACAAAAACAAATTTGCAATAAATTCAACAAAAAAGGCCGTATCACTTATTTGTATTTTTGTTTCGATTATTTTAACGTATTGACCCTCGTTCAGCTTCATTTTTTTATAGAAAAAAAAGTCTGATACCTGTAATCAAATGCAGAAAACTGATATTTTGATCTTCTTTTATTAGACCAGGTCAATTTCGGAACTAATTAACGCGTTAATTGTTTGTAGGGAAGTAGAAAAAAATATTCCCAAAAGGTGACGACAGGTCGCATAAGGTTTCGTTATAAAGAAAAAAAATCATGGTCACACTCTGGAGTTTTCTGTTAACTATAAAAAACAAGTTATATGTAATTTATAAATCAAATTATTAGCTTATTTCATTTGTTTTAATTCGATTTTTTTAAAGTGGTGGGTATTGTCCTGCTGAAGATCGGAACCAACAACTACCATCAAAACATTTCAATTCATGTTTTCAAATCTGCATTTCAATTCATGTTCCCAAATCTATATAGTATACATCTTTTTATGTTTCAATACTCCTTACTTTTTAGTTAACTACAAGAAATTACAAAAAAATAACTAATAAAAATTATAAATGGTATTTTTTTCCTCAAATGGTATGCATTAGCATGCTAAAGATTGGGACCAATGAATAAATACCATTAAAATATGTTTATTCGTTTTCTCAACGATATTATCTATACTTATTTTTTTATTTTTAAATACCAAAAGACATAGAATAGTCCTTATGCCGGGCTTACTATGGAATAAGTTTTTATATTACTTAAAACTGATACTTCCAAAGCGAGCGGCTCAGTGGCTGAGAGGTAAAACGTGTCCGCCTCGAAGCCCAAGATGCGGGTTTGAATCCCGGCTGAGTCGTCAGATTTTCTGGATTTTAAACTCTTCGGCACGCATGTCATATGAATATGTGGCATGTAAAAGATCCCTGAAGGAGTCACTTGACTTGGGTTTTCTCGGCAAAATTAAATCTCGGCATACTTTAGCATCCACAGAGAGCGTCAAAATTACGTCAATGCGGGAGCGAGCGTCAAAATTGGTGGCGAGAGTCGCCTAGAAAGTGCCATAAAAAATACTTCTGGGGAATATGCTGAGTATGGCAAATTCTTGACCGCCAAAGTTGCAGCCCCATTAGCGAAAATAAAATGCTTTCCAAACAATAGATATCCGTTTACAGATTAATATTTACAATACAATGTATTTTTTTATTTTAATTAAACTATAACAGAGATTCATACGATACAATTTTATGTTTACAAGGTGACAAGTTGCCGCCGAAACGAATAACTACCATCAAAAATATCCCATTCGTGCTCCCATCTATATTTCATGCTTTTTTATTTTTCAATACCATAGGACATTAAATCAAAAGTAGTCCTTATTCCTCGCTCTTTTCCAGCCATTTCCGGCTGTCGAGTCGAGTATCGACATTTCGGACACCACAGGAACCGGAAGTAGTCATCGGCATCCGAGTAAGCCGAGGTCGGTTATACGAGTGACGTCACAAGACGCATCGATTAAAAGCGGCAGCCTTAATTTGCCAGGCTTGCGTGTGGAAAACAAGGGGGATGTCAAATAAAGATGTGTAGAATAAATAAAAATATAACTTTTGATATAGGGTAGTAAGTATCATCGAGAACAATTATGGCAACGAATTATAAGATTTATGGTTTCAGATTGTATTTTATTATATAAGAAATAACAAGCTTATTTTGCAAGTCTGAAAGCAAAATTTATTTCAAACTTTGTTAAGGTTTAAATTTAAAAAAAAAACTAAGCACATATAACACATATATGCTACAAAAAGAGGCAGTTTTTAAACGAACCATAAAAATAAATTTTAATAATAAATAATAATAAAAATATCACAATATGAATAACAATAAAAAATAAATATCAAGCTGCATTTTGCAGCAAGATTGAAAGTGATTGATAGTGTCCCACTATTCAATCTGTTGATAATATTTAGGTTTAAATAGATTCAAACCTTAAATGGAAAACTCACATCAATGAGTTGGGGAAAAAATACGTTTTGCCTTATTTAAATTGTGCCACCTCAAAAACAAAATTAATTCATCTTTCTTAAGAACTTTATATTATGCTTGATTTTAGTCATTATTCAATTTTGGTTCTATCACTTGGGGAGGTGAATATAGATCAAATATGCAACCATTAATTTACATGCAAATCAAATGTGTCACTCATAAATAGGGAACACTATCCTCTTAATTTTCGAATTCTTAAGATATTACCAATTCGATACCACTCTTCCATTTCGTATTCTACTTTATCCCCCCCCCCATAGCAATAAATCTTTTTTCAGTTATAAAGTTAATCTCCATAGCACTATATCAAATGTTGTTTTACAAATCACAAATTTCCATAAAGATATGTACGCATTTATTTTATCTCGCTCCTAAATTATACAATATATTTCCCATCGATTAAATAAAAATTACCAATTATGCTAAAATTAAACATACACTTTTCAATTATCTTATCAATATCGATGACGTGGATCTTTATTTCTCACTTTATTGAAGCTTATATTATTTTTCTTTTATTATGTAGCTTATTGCCAAACTCTCCTGTATATTTTGTTAAGCAGTTTGCTGTTGCTTTATTTGTTATTTTTCATCATTTCTTTGTGTTATCTGTGTGTGTATGTTTAAATTATATTAAATTTTTCTATTTCGCCTATACGGGATTTCCAATGAAGCTTATTACTATACAATTCATTACGTTAACCAATTGATCAAATATTCCACGCAAAACAGGAAGCAACAAGAAACAAAAACTAAAAAATTGAACTCACTCTGCCTAATCATCATTATACTAACTTAAAAGGACGATACAACAGGGCTTATCAGGGCCGTTTTCACATTCGTGTAAAACATAATCGCCAAAACTACAGCTGTCATGACGCTTGTGCAAGAACACTACCAGTCTATACTGAGAGACTAGCATGCGGGAAAGAGACAAACGTTGTATTTACTCCGAAGACTGTACGGTCTAAAAGAAAACGCCTTACCAACAGGGTCTAACTACCTCGCCTCTAACTACCTCGGGTTACAATACGAATCTTATTACTAAAATATTTATTACACTAACCAATTACTCAAATATTAAACGAAAAACATGAGGCAACAACGAACTAAAAAAACCGTGGAAGCACTCTGCCTAATCATCATTATACTAACACAAAAGGCCGATACAACAGGGCTTATCGCCAGGGCCGTTTTCACATTCGAGGACAAAACGGCAAAACTAAATTTGTCATGGACGCTTGTGCAAGAACATTACCAGTCTATACTGAGAGACTCTAGCATGAGGGAAAGAGACAAACGTTGTATTTATTCCGAAGACTTTACGGTCTAATAGAAAACGCCTTACCAACAGGGATCTAACTACCTCGGGTTACAATATGAATCTTATTACTAAAATATTTATTACACTAACCAATTACTCAGATATTAAACGAAGAGCATGAGGCAGGCAACAACGAACTAAAAAAAACAACATGGAAGCACTCTGCCTAATCATCATTATACTAACACAAAAGGACGATACAACAGGGCCTATCGCCAGGGCCGTTTTCACATTCGAGGACAAAACGGCAAAACTTGATGAGCCAGCAGAAATGTGCTCCCTGGTATTTGTGTAGGCAGTACTTCAGGGATAATGGAGATAGATGGAAAGCTTTTGTCGTAAATAGGGCCGCCGAAAGCGCTTAGTGAGTAGGATTAGCCGACGTTCTAGATGGGACAGGATGGAACTGAATTTTTAAAAACGCTCCATGATTAGTTTTTGGGGGAAAATGGGTGGGGGTTTTAAAGGATTGTAGGATTAAAATATAGCATATTCGTGTAATTTGTTACACATGTTGCTTAAGGCAGGTCGGTAGCTTGTATACGGCTAATTTTAAATTGAAACTTTTTAATGTTCCTTTTTTTCTTTGAAACTAACATACAAAACAACACGCAGAAAAGTGCATCATATGCACTTTGAGCAATACACTGAAATGAGATTTTATCAATGTATAAAGTTTTTTTAAAGGTAATGTGCTATTTTTTTTAAGCATCTTTACATCAAAATCAAAAAATTACCCATATTTTTTTTTTCTCAACGATATTATAAAACGTTATTTGTTTAAATTATCCTACACATTAAAACATTAATTTTAAAAATTATATATTTTTAAAAAATTAGATATAAATAAGAGAAAAATAATTTTTGCTATGATTAAGTTTGATATACAAAATCTTTTGCGTAAAAGGAGTTTTAAAAGACTGTTACGTATCTAAACTAGTTTTTGTTGAGACACATATTTAAAAATACTTGCACAAAAAAGAACTTAAAATAAATAGAACATTTACACTCTTAAAACAAAAGAGTGAAATCAACTCCAGTTGGAGAAGTGCATTTTCGACACCCTAAAGGCATGCATATTTTCTCAGACTGAGTTAAAATCACTCGTTTGGAGTGATCCTGTCGGAGGTTTAACACACAAAGGATCCACTCGAAAAGGAGAAGTGCATTTTCCAGTCTGGAGGAGTGAAATCCACTCAGACTGAGGTAAATTGGGAGTGTTTGTTTTAAGAGTGTAATTATAGTTTTACTACCGACTATTGATTTTCTCAATAGTCTCTGTCAAAGTACTCAAGATTAAAATTATTGCGATAATTATTACAATTGAAGTACTATGTGACGGAAAGTTGAAAGCGCGAAAAATAGCTTTAAAGATTTAAATTGCACTTATATCTGTTAACAATGGTATTTGCAAACGATCGAAAAATACGGAACTTAAATTTATTATAAAAGGAGAAATATGTCACCTTAAAGCGAAAAAATATTAAGTTTATTGGCACAAAAATCTCAATTTCATCATGTCTAAATCATCAGTTAAGGCCATCATCATGTCTAAATCATCAGTTAAGGCCAATGAATGGATAGGTTTCTCCAAAAATAAAAATGCTTAGCTTTCGCATTATTTTTACTCTCTTTTAAAAAGAGAGAGAGAGAGAATTGAATTTTTTTAACATGTTTCCCTTCGAGGGTGTTTTTTCCGCTTTTGGGATCAGGGTAATCTTGTTTTATCCTAATATTTATGATTATGATAAAGCTTTTGGTATAACATGAGAGGATGAGAAAATACTTTAATGAAAAAAGGATATCCTTAAAAAAATTGGAAACTTTTTTTCTTAAATTAGTACGTAGTTTTTAAACCTAACAAAAAAATTTGATGTTTACAAACATAAGTGTATTAAAATATTAACATTCATTCTACTTCTTCTTTCTTATCTCTCTGATCTGGATCAGATCAGACCCATATAGGTTATTCTCCCTTAAGGGGGAATGGACGTGCTGGACTGGGGTTCTCCAAACTCTAGTGCCTCAATGTTAATCCAATGGGGAAAAAACTTTTTTCTCTGCCACATTTCTCCGGCTGTATTGAATGTTTTTGCAAGCTGTTTTTTTTTCAATAATAAATAATAAATGTATATATAACTTACAGGTCTCTATAATCCCACTTTTTTAAATTGCTTCGAATACTTTTTGTAAAAATTATCTTTTCAAAATTTTCAAAAGAATTTCGAATTGATTTCAAAATGTCGGATTGTCGGGACCTGTAAGTCAGCTACATTTATCACAGAAAAAATCAGTTTGTAAAAATATTCAATACAGCCGGAGAAATGTGGCAGAGAAAATATTTTTCTCTCCATTGGATTAACACTAATGCATTTGCTTTGGAGACTCGCGTTCCAGCTCGCCCATTCCGCCTTAACTTCTTCATCGCCAAACCCAGGAACGCCAAAAAACCCAACGCCAAATGCTCGTCGAAGATCCTCCCCTGAAAGGCCAATGCACGCCAAGAGATGCTGGGAGGTGGCCCCTTCGTTTTGCATCTTGTGCAGGTAGAGAAAGTCTTAACGCCACCGGAAAACCGAAGGGTTTTTAACCCTTTCAGTCCAAAAAATTTACTACACTACAGAAACATCTATAATCATACACAAAATAAGCTTATTTTATGTCAAAAATAAGAGTTGCATAAGAAAACAAAAATTTCTTTTATGGTTTTTGAAACAATGCCAAATTTTTTTTAACTTTGGAAACAACAAAATAAAGAACTAAATATTATATTAAAACACTTCAAGTTATATATTTTAAGTTATCTGACCATATTATTAAAAATAATTTAGTAATTATTTTGACCGAAATAGTTTAAATTGTGTTTTAAATATGGGGAACTGAAGTGAACTTTTCAAAAATCAGGTGAAACGCTTGTTAGCTATTTCCTAAATAAAAAAAAATAGTAGTTCTGACTTCTATTGAGATTAATGTAAAATATTATCTAATAGAACAAAGTATGAAGAATCGAATGATGTGTGTTTGGATGTCATAACTGGACATAAGCATTTGGAAAAAATATTGAAAGTGATGATTCCAAATGGCATCACTGGGACTGAAAGGGTTAAATGTCCAGTGGACAGTCAAGCCAAAGCAGTTTGGTCTTTCCTTTCACCAGCAAAAATTCTATTTATAAAAAATGGTTTTTAAAATTATTGTTTATTGGTTTAACGATATGGTTTTGACAAACCCTCTACCAATCATGTCACCAAACATCTCTAGTAATAAAAAGAAATATACACTGCTCAAAACAATTAGGGGAGCACTTTGCGTATTTTTGTTAACCCTTTCAGTTTCAACTTTTTGTTTTAAATTCTAAAAATCTAAAATATGTTAAATAAATTCATTATGTATCCAGAATGAAATAATAAAAGAACAGGGGGGAAATATTAATGTTTTAACTAAAATTTAAGGGAGAAAAATTGTAATCATAAATTATGAATGTATTATAATAACAACATCAGAGAATGCAAGAGTGAAGAATTTAAGGATAATTTATTTCATAAAAAATTTTGGGAGTGAATTTTATTTTACCATATTTTATATATTCATTTAATTAAAAAAATACATTATTTAATCCTCAAAATATATGATTCTTCCATCCAACGACAAATAAGTGCAAGCTCAATTTAGTGAGAAAAAAATCGCAAGCTGATGATTTCAAAATGAAACATTGGAGATGAAAAATTTGAACTATGCGCTCCCTTAATTGTTGTGTGAGCAGTGTAATATATATAACAATATTTAATGCAACTTTGCTTAAGAAACCTATTTATCAAAAAATCGTTTACTTTTAATAATATTTACATTCTAAACCATTTCTTTTCTTCTTCTATTCAAACACAATAAAGCTACTCAAAACTAACAAGTCGCCCTCTTTACTTGACAAGCCTTCCGGATGTATAACAATTCGAAGGAAAGTCGCCATTTTTTATAACTTCCTTCCTACCAAGACGTTTCTTTCTTTGTCACGAAAAAAAAAACACACAACAACCCCGTTGTCTTTTCTTTTGTTGTTTGGTCCAGAAAAAGACACAACACGCTTCTAATACCAGTAATGAGAACTTGTTTTGGGCCATGTTCAATTCATGTGGCTGTGTCACTGAAAGGTTCGATTAGAATGGATTAGGAATATACCGTTTATAATATCAGTACGAATATATAGATTTTATATTTACGAGGCGTTATTGGCTGAGTTAAAGCTCCCGAAGTTGGCTGGAAATAGGCAGCCGGAAACGGCTACCTTAAAAAAGATTAGGTTAGGTTTGTATTATCGTCGCACTAGAGCTACACAGGGGCTATTGGCAACGGGTATCGAATTTTAGAACCACAGTCAAGTGACGAGCAGACACCTGAATAGGCACCCAACGCAACCGTTAAGGGCGACATCGTTCGCAGCGTTAGAACTTTGAAGGACATTTAACGTGCACTCCCTTACACGGGGTATTATTCGTCGAACATTTTTTGCTGCACGGGCCGTTTATAGGTCGACAGCTATTTTCGCGATGCCCGGGCCCGAACCTGGGCCCTTTCGCATGCTAGGTCAGTGCTTATAACCGACTAGAGAATCCCGGTTATAATATTAGCATGAATATATAGATTTTAGAAATAACTGTGGTCATACATTCTTTGTGCTACAGACGTTTAACCCATTCAGACCCAGTGATGAAATTTGTCATCATCATGTTTCTGATCATAATAAAAAAAAATTATAGGACTGACATCTATTAGGATTAATCACAAGTATTTTCAAATAGAAAAGAGTGTGAAGAATCGAGCGATGTGCTTTTTGATATCATAAATGGCTATAGACGATCAGAAAAAAAAACATCTAAAATGATGGTGTCAAATTGCCTTTGGGACTGAAAGAGTTAAAGTAGAAGCCGCTTGGCAGTAGCAATTAAAAACATTTTTAATGATGTTGCTTAGCTTATATTAACTGAACTAGGAATTTGGTCATTATTGCACTGAAATTCTACATAGGTAGTACATGCAATTGCGCTGCTAACTCAAAAATGACACAAAAAAAATGACTTGGTTCACTTTAATATATAGTGTATTTTGTTTCCTAAAATTGAGCTTTGAAACCACCAAACTATGATAGTAAAATAAATAGATAACAGATGATAAATTTCACATTTTTTTAATAGAATGAAAGTTGGCGGATTTAGACTTTTCGAACACCTTTTAATAACCAATTCAAAATTACTTTCATTTTTTAATGCAATACAAAGAATATCCAATAATATTTCCGTTGCTCTATTTAAAAAAAAATTCTTTTAAATAATTTTACAAGAGAATTTATTTAAAAATTTCTATTAGTAGAAGAATTGCCATAGATGAGATAACGCTTATGAAGTCTTCGTCAAGTATGACAGACGTGGACAGAATTACTGTCACATAAAAAGAAATATACACCCAGGGCGAAGTCCTGAATCGAACACGCACCTGTTACAGCGCGCAGACTGCTAGCGTAATGATCCAAACCACTCGGCCATCCGGGCCCCATTACTTGTTAATCTATGTTTTGTTTTGAATTCACCTTTAAAGTTAAAGATTATTTTACATCATTTATGTTCGTTATTTTGTTGATGTTTAATAAATATATTTCTTTGAAATGAGCTTGCTTTTCTTTACTGTCTTGATAAAAAAAACATAAACAAATCCTTAGAAAAAAACAAATTTAATCTTAAAAAAGTTAGATGTATCTTGTTTTCTGTAATGGAGTTACAATTGATACAAAACCACCTGAATGTTGTGAGTAACCGCATCAAAAAAGTTACTTTTGGCCATCCAGAATTGCCACCTGCGGAGCAGAAAACTACTAAAAGCAGCACGGAAACATCTCAACCCGGCGTTGTAAGAAGAAAGTAGCTCTCCGATTGCACAGTTTTTCTGGCCTTCTTTTCTCTTTTAATACTGTATATTGCTTTTAGTATAAATGTGGCCTGTGGGTTCTTTTTAAAGTCCGTTTTTTACCGGTTTCTGTTCTTTGCTTCAAGAACTGCTTGTTCATTATAGGTTTTCAAATTTTTGGGATCATTTTTTTCCATGCAGGAAATAACAAAGTCTAACCTAAATCGGTTAGAGCTTTACTCTAAATTTTTTGGCATTATATTTACATTTAAAAAATTATAATGGAAAAGTTTTAACTTCCATGTAATGTCGAAGTCTACTCGGAAAACACAATTACAGACAAACTACACAAATGTTCATGCCCATATGCCGCGATTCTAACCCGGGACGCAAACAGACATTCTTGGCTGCACGGGCCGTTTATAGGTTGGCAGCTATTTTGGCGATCTGAACCTGGGACCTTTCGCATGATAATCGAATGCCTAACCGACTGGGCTAACCAGTTCCCTATAAAATGTTAGTTTGTCTTTTAGTTCATGCTAAATAGCTAGTAAAAGATAACTAAGTGTTTTTTCTTTACTTGCTGAGCCTTATATTTCTTCCTTCTGCCATCATACCCTATAAGTTCTTCAAACGATTCCAGAAAGTTCCCAAAAGACGAGAACGTTATGTTATTTATGCATGCTCTTTTACGCAAAGATAACCAACAATTTCCTTTCCTCGACCCTTTTATGAAAAACGTTTAGTAGTTCCCAGCCTTTTCTGGACCATTTCCTCGTTCTTTAGATTGATTAACATCCATCTCCCCCTTTAAATTTTCATGTTATGTCTAATCATAATAGAGTGAACGTGTAACTATAAAACAGTTTTATAAAACTTACTACCGTTTATAAAAACAAAGAATCATGCCCAGTCATTTTCAAATGAAATAGAAAAAACATAAACACAATTTTTTTAAAGAACAAAAGTGAAATAAATAACTAAGATATTTTTACTGGTTTCTAGAAAACTTAAGAGAATTGAAAATAATATTTGGCTAGTTTGGTTATGGTTGGAGAATGGTTTTACTGTACAAAGGTGCAACATTATTTTAATATACTAATTTTGAATACTCATCGCCCCCGATCACCCCTCAAGTACTTTTGGCCCCCTTGATAACACAAATCGCCCGCTTGGGGGTGATCACCCCCAGGTTGGTAACCGCTGAACGTGTTGTAGTTTGCAATATTTGAGTCCGTTACTCTGCAAAAATATAAGCTATAAATCGTCGTCTGACAAAATATTTAAATATTATCCATTTTCTTAAAAAAAAAAAAATTCAACTTTTACAAGACACAAAAGCAGTTGAAGTTCTTATACTAGGGTAAGGTGGGGTAAGTGGGCCACCTTTTTGGCGCAATTCAACTTTAGACCCTCATACCACTGGATATAATCGGCCTAACAACTTATTTTTTTTGTGGTCCATTCTTTCATATGTTATTACTGTACCCATGACAACCTTAACACAAATTGGCAAAAAATAAATATAAAAAATATGTTTTTCATTTTGGTCATCCGAGTGGCCCACTTGCCCCACAAGGTGGGGTAAGTGGGCCACCCCCCTAATATATTTTTACACATAACTGGTAGAGATAAGGCTGGGCAAGTGGAATAATCTACATGATTTTTTGAGTGTTTGAAAAAAAAAGTAATGATGTATCCTTAATAGTTCCCCCATAGCAACTTTTTCTGGCTTGCAAGCTTACTACAAGAAAAAATACATTAATTTTCATCTTGTCATTTTTGCATGTAGTGTAAAAAAAATGTTAGGGCTGCAGATTTTAAACTGGCCTATGTCAATGAATAGGCCTATGAATAGTGTATATGACTAACCCTATGAATCAGTAAATATGACTTTTTTTAAGTATATTAAAGAGTTGTGGCTAGTGGGCCAGGGGTGGCCCACTTACCCCGCCATTGTGGTGGCCCACTTACCCCAAACGCGGGGCAACTGGGCCACCCCAATTTTCTTTTAACTTTATCAACATCACAAGTACATGACACTACAAAAAGATACTATGTTTTATACACTTTCAAAATATATAACATTTTGTTTTGTATCATGAACCGTTTGGAAATAAATTTAAAAATAGTATGATGGCGTGAATTACGAAAAGATGCAATTTTAAAAAATTTCAGAAAAAGGATTGTACCTTGTTACATACTTAAGTGAAAATGATGCCATAATGTTTCCTGCGTCTTTTGGGGTAAATACGTAAAAATATTGCAACAGATTTTTTTTTACGTCCATAATTCGGGAAATGCCAGGGGGGTGGCCCACTTGCCCCAATAGCCCACTTACCCCACCTTACCCAACAAAATTTTATCGTTTGGACCGTGTATCTTAAATTTTAACCAATAATACATACTTTTGTTTCATCAATTTATAGTTTTCGAATGAATTTGAGATATTTTTTAATTCCATATAGGTTTCATAATACTACTGTTTCGAAACCAAGAGCAACAATAATAATAATATTTGAAAAAAAGGACAGTTTTGCTACTATAACAAACACTAAAATAATTTTCGTGAAAATAAGACATGTTATACGATGTAATGGTTCTAAAATACGACGCCTGTCGCCAATAGCCCTCGTGTAGCTCTAGTGCGACGATAATTCAAACCTAGCCTATTATTATATCTATTCGAATCTTATATTGGTATTTGTGTTGTGCTTTTCGTAACTTAGAACGACAAAAGTAATCTCATTAGAAAACTCAACAGTTTTGTTGCAAAACGAACAAGTTTTTGAAACAAAATCCGTCTTGGTACGACAACATATACTAAGTGTTTCTTTGCAAGAACACATGTGTCACATTCTTGAAATGAGAGGAGTTGAGTTGTTCTTATGCTGTTTAAAAATGTAGAAATGTCTTTTGGTGCAGGCCGTCAGATGGAAACTTTACAAGGAACTTTGAGACCTAAGATGTGGGATTTAAGAAGCTAATGGATTTAGTTTCGAGTTTTGTAAGCGCTCTTTTTCTTAAAAATTGTCAAATTAAGTTGAAGTGGATCTTTATTTTTGGAGTTGAAAGAAACGCTCAGTTTTTATATATAATCATTTTTATGTATTTATTTTTGTCAAAATGTTGAAAATATTTCGAATTGAACGAATTTCAGAATAAAAAAATAATAAAATATTGCATTTTGCAAGATCAAGCCAGTTTTATATTTTATTGATACTGTACATTATTTTAAATGCAAAACTAACTGTACATTCTACTGTGGCGTTAAAGTTTTTTTTTTTGTCAATATATGTTTTCATAAAGAAACTTTAAATTATGGATGTTGAAAACTTTTGTTTTGTGGAAAGTTAAAAGTACGTGGATATTAATTTTTTATTTTATTGTGTACAGATCAGATGCTGTTCAAGAATTAATTCAGAAAGTTTCAAAGCAAAAAAAAATGAATAACTAAAATTTTGGAGCAAAAAAAAACCTGAGTTAGAAAAAAATAGATCATATTTCATTATAGGTACGGCTAAGCACACATTATACAAGTAGCATCATTTTTTGTTTTATAAATCCCTTTCTGGTAACTACTATTCTTATGCATTGCTTTTAACATTGGTTTGTTACCCTTTTACACATAAATTACGGAAATTTTTAATTTCAGTGTTACTTTCATTTTCGAGAACTGCTTTCGAGAATTTCAAACCAAAAATTCCAATCCGACGAATAATATCTCGTTTAGGGGGAGTGCACGTTAAATAAGCTTCGAAATTCCAACGTTTAGCACGATGTTGCTCTTAACGGTTATGCTGGGTGGCTAGTCAATTGTCAGCTAGTCACATAACTGGGGTTCTAAAATACGACGCTCGTCGCCAAGAGCACTCGTGTACAGGGTGGTTATAAAATAGTTCGCTCGCTATTCTGAGTGGTCTGTAGTTTGAATGAATGATCCAAATGCAAAAAACTTTGAGACACTTACTAATCAAGAAGGGGGCAAAATAATGGAATCATAAAAAAACAAACTCGTTACTTGACCAGGGTTCTTAATTAAGAGGCGTAATTAGCCATAATTGGCTATGCCTCGTAATTTAAAACCTTGGTCAAGAGACGAGTTTCTTTTTTATGATTTCATTCTTTTTGAAAAAAAAAGAGACTCTTCTCTTGACCAGGGTTCTAAATTACGAGGCGTAATTAGCTGCGTCCGCCGTAATTGGCCATAATTGTCGACGCCTCGTAATTTAGAACCCCGGTCAAGAGACGAGTTTGATTTTTATGATTATTCTTTTTTAGGATTCTATCGTTTTTATGATTCCATTCTTTTTCCCCCTTCTTGATTAGTAAGTGTCTCAATTTTTTGATGCATTTGGAATATTCATTCAAGCTACAGACCACTCCGAATAGCGAGCGTTATTTTAAAACCACCCTGTATCTCTGTGCGACGATATTTCAAACTAGCCTAACAACCAACAAAACTTTATATCAAACGCCTAACAACACTATTCAAACAATAAACTTATGTATTTCTTGTAACTTCAGACGAGAATCTGTTACTTAGTTTGAGTTTAACCAAAATCCGCAACCAATTAGCCAAGCCATCAAAGCGAATTCAAGAAAATCCAATAACCCTCGAATCTGAGGTAACCGAAATTGAGTTTCCAGCCCACGCTGTAATTTAGTCTGCACATGTGAATCCCAGAAAGCCAGACTTCGCATGGATTCTTCTAATGAACGTCTTGGGATAGTCGAATGTCAATTATGGTTAATTTCTCATTGATGGCTGCGAGAAAGGGCTACATTATGGAGGTAAGAGGGAGATGGAGTAGGCGCCGATCAAAAACTACTGCAAAAATCAGTTGTCAAGTGAAGCCATTAATTGCTTTGTAGTCAGCCGACACGAAAGCTTTCGGTTGGTGGTAGACATATATTTTCAGACTTGTGTGATTGGTCAGAGACCCGCTTATAAACCTTCGTCAAGTAAGACAACCACAACACACACATACGTGACAGATGCTGCCATCTATTAGATGCCACCTCCACAATTTAGACATGTCCCTGAAGAGGAGGGATATAGTCTCCGGGGACCTGTACCCGTGGGGAACTGCTCAATGACCACCCACGGGAATTTCGGATCCAACAGATTTCACGAGCACGTACTCCGTATATCGGGACAAACACAAACATCCATGCCTTACCGGGATTCGAACCAGACCCAGAAGCTCCAGAGACTCCAGAAGCTCCCTAACCGTTGTGCTACCGGGTCGGCTTCGGTGAAGTATTGAGCGCTATTTTACCATGGGGTTGTCACCAATAAAACACATCTGCTTTTTTTTTTTTCAAAAAAAGCAGTAGAGATTTTACAGGGTGAGGCAAACAAAAGTGGCTCCGGTCTAGAGATAGGAATACGTGGAAATGCTTGGCGAGAAAAACTCTTGAAGCCGTCTGAAACCTGTTTCTGCAGTTGTTGGATCGGATTAGCTTCACATTAGAGCTCCTGACGGGAAGAAGCTCCTGACCAAGACGTTCCTGAATTCATTCTTTCAGTAAAGAGAAACTTACTTATTTCGATCTTCAATCATAAAAGATCCAATTAGCTAATTTACTACAGAAAGTAGCCGACATTCCTGCCAAAAAAAGTACAATTTTTAATATTCTAAAAAAATTAGGAAGTAGAACAAATAATTTATAAATTATCTATGTTAAAACAATTACGACAATTCTAATTAACAATTCTTTTGCATTCAATTTTATTTTTAGGTTCATAAATTTAACTCAGTATACTCTAAAGGCGAAAATATAAAATTAAATAAGTTCAAACTTTTAATAAAGTTTTAAAAACCCTTTAATAAATGTAATTGCTACAAACATGGCTTTATATTATGGTCTTTCGTTTCTCTCTTAACAAAAAAATATATTATTAAAAATTCCAAATTGACAATAATTTTTAAAACATTTTATCTTAATAGTTCTTAATTTTCACAAGTTTTTTTGCACTATCATAATAAATTTTCCGATCAGGAAACGAAAAATATTTTCCAACGTAATTATCTAAACTATATTTGTAAATTACTTTCTTCAACTCTCGCGTGACTTTATCAAGGAAAAAAGCTATACAAAACTGTCGTTTATCTTTTTATTTTTTTTGCCATTTACATAAATTTTATGGCTGAAAAAACTTGTTTTCGCGTAACCACCAAAAATTTTCAAGAAATGGTGAAAAAACTCACCACCGATATTTCTTACGTCATCAAAAATTGAGTTATAACACAAATTTGATGTTTATGGATGCATGATCGAAGCAACCTTCAAGTAGAGTTACACATCTTTGCTTCTTTGAAGTCTCATTTTTAGTAGGCAAAACTGTACATCGCTTTGGTGACAAAGTGGTATAAACATTAAAATAAGTTACTTAAGTTCGCTTCTGCAAGTCTTATTTTGATATGCAAATGAGACTATTTGTCGATTTGGTTTGAGGCAATTGTAACTGTCAATCGTCACTTAAGTTCCCACTTGTGCTATCTCATTATGTCAACCTTTCAAGTGAGCCGAAAAACGTGTTTGTTCCTTTAACACCGGCTGTTCGTACTCTCTTGTTACATAATGTCGGTCTACATATAAATAAACAAACACGTTTTTGAACGTTTGTTCGTTTGAACAAACACGCTCTCCTAAAGAGCTGAGAAAATGAGACAGCACATGTGGGAACTTAAGTGACGATTTGTTTATGTAAAAACTGCAAAAATTCAGTTAATTGCTTTAGTTACAATTGTTGAAATATATTCAAATTATAAAACCGGAAAGCTCTCCCCGAAATTCTATTTTTTTTCTTCGTTCCAAATAGATATAACACGTTCCAGGTCTTAGCAGTTAATGTTTTTTCCGGTAAGCATATTCTGCATTGTAGTTCTACCAATACTTTTTTTACTAAACATTCCTTATTTATAATATATATTTTGTGCACTGAAAAAATTGGAAAAATTTATCAAATCTATAATAATAATGATATAGTTTTGATTGTGGTGATATAAAAGAAAAGGCGCAAACCGAAGATTTGGTAAGTAAAGAAACATTTCTGATTTCATATTTTTGTTTAAAAAAAACAAAAAAATTTATTTATTCAAAAACAAAGTTCTCAAACAAAGTTTGTGTACTCTCAACACAATAAGTGAAAGAAAATTGGGAGATTTTCCATTTTGTTCTAAACTTTTATTCCTTCAAGTCAGTCAAATTTTCTTACAACTTTATGAAACATATTCATCTTACTCTCTAACCCCTTAAATTTCTTCTTTTTAATTTTCCGGCGGAATAATTATACGATTATGTAGATTACCCTGCAACCGTACCTGTGAGCGTCGTTAGCAAGCGGCGGTTACAGTTATGGCTTGCGGATGTTAACACGTCGGACTCATTGCCAATTTCGAAGGAGAAATGATTGTGAAGCAGTGTTTTGGAAATTTCGAACTCATTGATAATTTTGATGGAAATACCAATTTTCAAGGGTATATTTTAAGGTTATATTTAAAGGCTAAAGATATAATTTATGCTTAAAAGTTTGTTTTGTTAATTTTTTATTAATTTGTGCAAAGATTAGGGGGACTTAATACTCCAAAATCTATGAAACTAACCATTTTTTTTATTGTCTTAAGATATTATTTAAGCAATAGAATGTCTTTCGTAGTTTTAAAACCATTTAATAAATATATTTCGCATAAAAAAACTTTTTTTCATCTTTTCAAAGAATTTTCTATTGCCATTAAATTATTTACATTGTTTTTATTGACATTGTTATGTTTGGATACATGCCCTTACTCATAATGATGAAACTTCAATAAATGTTTATGGAAAGCGATCATTTTTTTCTAATGTGTATAAAAGAATTCTGAATAGAAATAGGGATGGAAAATTGAAAATATTCGATAGATTTTTTAATTACATAAAAATAATTCAAATCTGTACATTTCAATGAAATATAGGGTGCGATAAGATATTTTTTTCTCAAACTATCTTTAAAAATTCAATACCTAAATTTTTAAAAAGGACTCGATGCATCTTACAAAAAACACTAAAAAGAATTGAATGAATAAGAAGAAAAAAATGTAATTTTTTGGGGGGGGAATATACATCAAAATTGTTTAAAACAATTTGAATAACTTACAACATTTAAATTTCGGTAAGATAAAACAGATGAAATCCCTGTTATAGACCAGTTAACACTTATTTTTTTTAAATATTAATGCCAATCTAAAGGTATGGAATAAAAAACACTGAAGGTATCGAGCCTCCTTAAACTGAGTTATGGTATCTGGTTTCTTTTTTCATTTATTTACAAATATAATATAACACAAAAACCTTTAACAGATTAAAACACGCCTCTTTTTTATGTTTTCTCTTCTAAATACAAAACTCAATAAAGGTATAATAAATCTCCGTATTAGCGACAAAAAATTTAAAATTTATTATTACAATTAATGTCACATAAATCCATATTTTTATTTCTAAAAAAGAAGCTTCTTAAAATTAATTCAACAATAAATGACATTTATGACGCATTAACTAATAAAAGAACCACTTCATAAAAACAATTACTAACTTCATATAAATTCCGCTAACTAATATGCCGCGTCCTTTTATCATGTAACTCATCCCATTAACCTTGAAATATAACACAAACCTTAGACCCGCCTACGTACTTGTGCACTTGATAGCTGTTGCCACTTAAAAAAAGAATATTCGTAATTTCTATCATAAAAGCAAAGTTGAAAACAGGAGCGGTCGTGGAAAAATTAAAGCTGTTTCTTAGTGATTTTATAGAAGAAGCCATAAATCATTACTGTCATAATATTCTGTAAATTAATGACAAAAAAACCTTGTTTCAAATGTGTCTATTTCAGATAAGTTTATGATTAATTGTTCTGGAATTTTTATTGTGTTCTGCGCCATTCCCAAATTTTTACGGAAGAGGTCAGGTGTTTTTGACATTCAAAAAAAATTCAGAGGAAGAATAATTTTATCCTCTGATGCATGCTGTTGTCATATGGCAACAAGTACGTAATCCACTTTATTCTATTAAAGTAGAGCTCCCTCTCGACAAATTTGTGTTTTTTTATCTATTACATTCCACTTTGAAGTTTTAATAACTAATAACCCTCATAGATGACGGTAGTAAAAGTGTATTCAAAATTAAAGATGAAGTTATCAACTGTTGTGAAATTACGTCTTTGGCAGTGTTCAAAGTATAATAATACTAGTACTAAATACAAATAAATTGCTTTGAAAATAATTATAGTTCAAGAGGGTCATTTTAAAATATATTTAGTAGTTTTCTAATCAATCTTATCAAAATTCGAATTTTGTAGTTGGTTTTTGCCATATGGTAGCAATTTTAAAAATTGAAATTATTTTAGTTCCAATGCAGTTAAAAAAAATTCAGTATTTTTCCCATAATGTATGAGTACCAAAGATACAAATATATTTTTTGGGATGAAAAAGAAATTCATGCATTACAGGGTCAAAAACTGCTTTGCAATTTTTTTTTTTTTTTTGGTTATATAGAAAATAGTTGAAAATCACGACCTGTACGATACCAAACTAAAAATGTCATGATAAAAATAATAAAGTAGGTTTTAATGTCTTTTTTTTTTAAACTAAATATTTCAAAAACATAAAGTATGTGTCAGAAAATCTTGCCATTTGTTTTAATCTTATTACTTAAAAGTTGATGGTAGCTTCGAGTGTATCAAAAGCATTAAATTTTATTCGTTTGCTTAAGATGGTTAAAAGTGTTATCGTGTAGTGTAGACCCTTTTCTCGTTACAATCTAAAAAGGTCGCAGTACTTCTTAGACATGTGCTTCTCAATTGATTAATCGGAAGCAGCCGAAAGTAATTTTTGCTTGCATCTTTTTTTCTCTCGTTTTTAAGCATGGCTATTTTCAAATACAATCGATCACTTCTTTATCTGGTTTCAAACCAAAAACTGGCAAGTTGAACGAATAATTCATCACAAGTTTCACTTACAAAAAGGAATTTAGGAAAAATTCCTATCATTTTTGAAAATGATTAATAATACGAAAACTGAAATGTCGATACATAAAAAAAATTATATAGTTATATCCGATTGTACTTAAAATAATGACGTGCACTTCTCAACATAAAAATATGATAATTATAGTTAAAAAATTTTACTTTTATAAACCAGTTATTGGCAAACCCATTAATAAGAGGGTTTTTTTATGTTTAATGATTTATTTTATTATTCGTTTAGCCCATTTTTCTTTAAATCAATAAATCATTAGTTGCAGATTGTTAAGCTTATACAGTTGAGATCCTAAGTTACAAAACTAAACCTTTATGTATTATTTTCCATTTTGGTAACAAATTGACTAAAGAAGCTAATACAGATTTGAAAATGCCTCATATGTTAAGATCTTATACTTGCATAACTCAGTTGGAACATTTATCCCAACTTCAAAACCGCCTATTGTTTTTTTTTTAAAGAAAATCATTTGAAATTTGAACAATCTACTTATTTTCAAATTAGTGGGAATTTTAAATTTCTACATAAAAACAGACTCGTATTCATTATGAAAGAATTAATTTATTAATAAAGTAATATAATTAATAAAATATTAATATAATTTTAATAATTAATTTTGAAATTTGAACAATCTACTTATTTTCAAATTAGTGGGAATTTTATATTTCTACATTAAAACACAATCAGACTCGTATTAATTATGAAAGAATTAATTTTAAATAATTAATAAAGTAATATAATTAATGTAATATTAATATAATTTTAATAATTAATTTATTTATTATTGAAATTAATAATAAATTAATTTATTTTAAATTTTGAAATAATAAAAATAATAATTCTAATAATAATAATTATAATAATTTTAATAATAATAATAATAACTCTATTAATATCAACCGAGAAAATATATGAAGAAATAAAAAAAATATATTAGCAGCGTAGAAGAGCATTCCCGTTTAAGCTGCTTAGAAATTTAAATTAAAAAAAAGTTTTAACATAGTACAAATATACATAATAATAAATTATAGTATCGCAGTATTTGGCAAGAGACTGGTTTTTTAAATTACTTATGCTTCATGTATACAAATTAAAAATAAATGTATAGGTCATCAATAAGTATAATAAATTTAAATGGAGAGCGCATAAAAGATGAGTTTTTGTCAATATTTTCAATAGAAATTGGTAAACTATTAAAGAATTTTGGAGCCAAATAATAAAAAATGTTTTCTAAAGATAATAAGAAAACATTATTACTATTTAGATATTTATTTAAAGTTTACAGCAATTCAAAAAGATTATTCATGCAGTTAACAATTTTAAAAAACTTGTAAATTATTTACGTTTAAAAACTTCGAACTTTTCCAATTCGCCATTGCAAATTTCGCCAAATGGAATCTTTGGCGATAAGCAGTATTCCCTGGTGACAAAACACTTTCAGTATAAAGAGTTAAAAAAAAACATTATAGGACACAATAAAATACAACATTTTAGGCGGTTAAAGGCTACCACAGGAAATATTTTGTTGGGCGGGTTGTACATTTTGGAGACTATATTGTTTTCACCCGCTAAATATAAAAGAACCAAAAATTAAATTAACAAAATTAATGGTTATGAAGTACTCAAAATTGAATGTGTTATTAGAAAAACTGCAAAAAATTTTGTGTCTGTATCACTCAGATGAGTTCATCTAACCACTATAATAATTCATATTAATTTCCAAAAATTCAAATTTTCTCTTATTCAATCAAAAAATCTCATGTATCTTGAAATGAAGTTTTTACACACTGTTAACAATTGTGTGCTTGTTTTCACCCTTATAATGGTTCCTAGTAGCTGCAACAGCTGTGTGGTGAAATGTTTCACCATATTTCCGGTATTCAGTCGAATAATTTTTCAAGTTTTGAAAACAAAAACGTGAGAAACGGTTCAACCCAATACCGAAAACAGCTACAGCTACTAGGAACCATTATTATGGTGAACGCAAGCACAAATTTTTTAACAGTGCAGCACATGAGAGAGATATCAATGCGATTTACATTTATAAAGCAACAACCAATCAATACAAGAGTTTTATCTTACATATAAATAATCAATCATTCGAGTTGCATCAAATTGTATTTTCCGGGCACATCAAGTTCATAAGTATGTCAAGGGGACAAAAAACAATTTCTTCGTGTGTAAAGTCAATTTGTTATGAGCCTAAAATCCTTATTTATCTTCGATCAATTTTCTTTTACCAAACATCAATACAAATACGAATTCTACGGTGTTTACGCAGTGTTTTATCGCTTCGTTAAGTTTCTTTGTTTTCGTTCTCATATTCACCATAGTAACATTTCCAAATGCAATCCTACAGCCTCTGAATTGGTGTGGAAGAAATGTAAGCAACACTTTTTCCAAATATGTTTTTATTTTATTTTTTCTATTAAATTAAAACCTATTTAGAGGATAACTGGAAGAAGTTAGAACTCGAACCCCAACAGTAATGAGAAAAAATCTGATTTTTTTTTTCTATTTCGTATGATTTTAATTTTGGTTTTTATTATTATTTTTTATTTTTTCTAATAAATTAAAACCTATTTAGAGGATAAATGAAAGTATTTAGGGCTCGAGCCCCAGCACTAATGAAAAAAATCCGAAAAGTTTTTCTATTTAGTATGATTCTAATCTTAGTTTTATTATTAGCCATTTTACAATTCGAACGAGTTAAAAAACAACCTTAAAGGTACAGTTACCATTTGATATATTATGCGTCGTTACATTGCGCATTCGCATATATCGCGCCTTATATCATGCCTACCAAATTTCCCCCGTTTCTTTTTTCAATGTACTTTCCTTAAAATCGATTCTAATAATAGTGAGATGCAGTTAATAAACTTTCATTCGTTGATATTTGATGGAAAACTCGTTTTACGAGAGAAATCAAAGCAGCTAACTTACGACGAAATTTTCACTAGAAATTGAGTGAAATATTAAGTATTATCTATTCAATAATGTGTAATCTTTATAGTAATTAATATATGCTTTCTAAATTTGTGCTTTTTTTAGAGCAGTTATATTATTTATAATGATTTAGTCTTATCTTTCAAATGACCAAGGGCTCGGGGGTGCTAGGCAAGTGTCTCGGTTAGGTGGTAAGCCTCACGCGGAACCCCCAGTGTTTAGTTCCCAAGCAAACTTGGTACTCAATATAACGATGTCTGTTGTCTGCCATGCCCATTTCAGCCTTCGTAACCAAGGGCTCTATGGTGCGAAGCACGTGTCCCGGTAAGGTGGTCAGCCTCACGTGGAACCCCCAGTATTTAGCTCCCAAGCCTACTTGGTACCCAATATAACGATGTCTGTTGACGATCCACCCATTGATATTTAATTGTATTCATTATTTTTCTTTTTAGAAAGTATTGCACAGCATTCCATTATTTTGCATTAAAATCAGGTTAGATTTAATTTATATTCTTTCGTTTATTAATTTTTAATTGTATAAGGAATCAAAAATAAAAAAAATATTCACTATGATATTTGGTTTTGCGGTTTCTGTTTCTTAGAAAGTATTTGAATGTAGGGGAGAGCAGGGGAATCCCGCCACAGCGGGCAATGCCGCCACCACTTGTATCTCGCCAGCTGTGTGTGTGGGAGGGGCTGTGAGTGCTGGCCTGTAGCGGGAAGCAAAGTCAATTGTAGTAGAGACGCCAATGGCTGTGTGATGAGTTGGTGTAAAGTTATCTTAAAAATACTTTTTTTAGGGATTTTCATTCGATTTTGGGCCTTCTGAAATTAAGAGATAATTGACTGTTATCTATATGTTAGATAAATCAGTTACATATCATTGAAAAGAGTAATTATTTTGCTATGTTATCACGTTGTTAGCTTGAACGCTAGGCTATCTACTTCCCCTAAAAAAGCCGTCTATGCCATTTTGTCTTACTGGGGTAATGCCGCCACATCACTCTAGGGTTATGCCGCCACATGCAAAAGGATGGCGGCATAATCCGTAAAATGGAAATTTCATATATTGGCCCTACAACCTATTAGTTTTCGTTCCAGATCCCACGTATATGGAAAAGAATAATTGAAATGGCCAAATAGACCAACGAAACTTTAAAAAAAAACTTTCCAGTTAGTTGCAAATGGAAGGTTAATAAAAGTGTAGCTGTAATGTATAATTTACCATTCCAAGGACAATTAACCTATTTTAGTGCTATATGTATTACTTTATATATCATTTTCCATTATTTATAGATTATTTGTTTTGTTTATTGATGTGGCGGCATTACCCCAGGTACCGGGGTAATCCCGCCACTGTGCGAGCTTTTAGAAATAATAAATTTATTCAGTTTCTATTAAAGATTTAAATCTTAAAAAATCACCACAAGATAGGTTGTGAACTGTAGTATGCTATGCTCATTACAATTTACATTGAATGCAACACAATTCTGCATGAAAATTCAATTTCCCTTAAGGTGGCGCCATTCCCCCTTCTCTCCCCTTACACTTTAGAAGGAATATTTGAAAATGGAAGATTTTTTTTAAGTGTGTGGTTCTGTATTTTTATTAATCATTGAAAAATAATTCAAACTATGAAGTAAAAGGATGTTATGATAATTTTCACTAGCATTTCCAGGGTAAGCAACTTACAAATTATTATTCTACAAACTGCTAATATATTTTTCAAACGATAATTAGTTTTAATTTAATTTTCAAAATAAAATAAATAAAAGCAGCCAAGTTTTAACTTTCAAAAGAATAAATTTACAACTAAATTATGTGGTTTGTAATTTTTTTTCTAACATGATAAATCATTTGTGGAAGAGTTTAGGTGGCAGTTACTGTTAAAACTCTTCAGACCTCAACAAAATCTTGCACGCATATTCTTCATGTATACTTCTAACATACTTTTCATATCAATATATACTAAAAAGTTTTTTTTCATTAAAGTAATTTCTGAACAAATTATTTTTCTTAGTTACTGAGAGACATACCTTAAGCTCTAAAAATACACATTTTTGTGCTATAAATGCAAAAAAAGCCTTATTCCATATTTGAAGTGAATAGATAATTTTAACATTGTTTTTATATGCAAAATGCCTTTTGAAATAACAGCTAAAATAACTTTTTGAAAAGTTTAAGGAAAGAATTTAAAGTTACTTTTTAAGAACTCTAATATTGTATTAACCCTCTGTTCAACTTCATTTTTTATAGAAATAAATGACAGATACCTGTAATAAAAGGCTGAAAACTGATTATCGGACCTTTTCCTATCGGACAAGATCAATTTCGAAACTAATTAACATGTTAATTCCTTGTGGGAGGTTTTTAAAAATGCCCCTTATGGGGACTCCAGGCCGCAAAAAGTTCAAGCTACTTGTTCCTTAATAAAAATTTTCGAGTATTCAAGTTACAGGAAAGTAGTCTATTTTCCATCTTTTAGAACTTCTTGTTAAACCTGTGCTGCTTAATATCCATCTAGTTTATCCATCGTTACAGCTTTTCAAAGCCAATTCACCGTTTTGGCAAATGTGTCTGTTTCGTGGAATCGTAAACTGCGGTCGTGTTTTGAAAATAGAACTGGATTCTTAATGTTCCGATGTCACGAAAAGTTTTTGACCGGAAGCTACCGGATAAATGTCAAAATAATGATTGAGCAGGAGAAAAAGCTTTTATTTCAGGTCGTCCAAGTTTTGACAAACTATTCAAGGATTTTAATGCCAACTAAAGGATAAGCAGTGGAAAAGATAAAGCTGTTTTGTCCCCGTAACATTTAGAATTACTTAACTCTAAATGTTACAGGGAAAAACAGCTTTATCTTTTTCTCCTTTAGCTTATCATTGGAGCTGTTTCCACCGACGACGTTAACCATCTGCCTGAAAATTACAGCACCTTTGTGGACGGACGTTATCCTTACCAGAACTTGTCCTATATTGCTAGTACAGTGTAATGTGTTAAAAATGTACTAATAAATTTCGGGGGAAGGGGGGAATTTGGTGTTTTTGTCCATTAGTCATTCTTCTTAGATCTTTTTAAAAATTGCAAATAGGGACTGTCAGTCCCATAGAGCTAATGCATTAGTTTTGAAATCACAACGTTTTGTAAAATAATTGATTTGCCATGTTATCACATTTTCACCAGAATAATCATAACATCAATTTAAAACGAAAATGGAAAGGAAAATAACACCCGAAGAAAATAATACCCGGTAATTTAATTATTAGTTGATAAAGTTTTTTTTTAAATAGTGCCGCCATCTGCCAAATATTATGGGACATTTTAAAACATCAAAAATATATAATTAAATAACTCGATAACATTTTCGTTTCAAATTTGATTCATTACGATGTTATGTTGATTACCATATCTAGCGAAAATGCGCTAACATGCAAAGCAATATTTCAGCGAACGTTGTGATTAAAAAACTAATGCATTAGATCTATGGGACTGACAATACCTTTAAACAGCAATGAAAGTAGCCACCTGACAGTCATGTAATTAAAAGAAGTGTTTATAATGCTTCATTTTAAGTTATAAACAAAACTTGAAAGCAAAATTAAAAAGCTTAGAGAAAGAGCATGCTATTTTTTAAAAAAAACCGGCTACGAGATAATTGAGCTGTTAAGTTTTAGTTTGCTCTTATATAGTTAAAAATGGTTCTTGCAAACGTTCTAAAATCATACTGAACTTGATGTATATGAAAAATTGAAAAACATTATCTTTTGAAGGAGAAATAATAGATTTATTGACACGAAAATCTAAACATTTGAAGAAACTAAATATCACACACGACTTCCTTCCGCTAAGCGCTTCAATGGTATAGAAATTTACAATTGCATTTCAACCACGTTATAAAATATGCTTATAATATTTTGATTCAATTTTTTAGTTCCATTTAATGCATAAAACAGCAATGCATATCATTATAATATTTCTTACACAACGAACATTTTCTTAAGGGGGGATCGTAGTTAGCGACAGCAAAAAATATCAATTCTTAGTATTGATTTCGAAAGGCTCTAAATCATTTAAAAATTATGGTACAATAAAAAAAATTTTACCAAATTAGGAATTGTACTTTTACTATTATATTTACACCTAAGAATCTTATTTTTAAAAATTATTTTTTTGAAAAAAGACATCTTTTGAAGCATACAATTACGAATTTTCAAAAATTCAAGTATTTTTTCGGTACAAGTATTTTTTTTATTTAAAAAAATATTAAAAAATATTCAATAGATTTGGAGAAAAGTGTACATGTGTGTTGAAAATTATAGTTTTGAGAAAAACGCGAAAAACAACTACAGTCGGTCCCGTTAACACAATCTCGAAATGACCACCGAAACATTTCTTGTTAACCAAATTTCATGTCAGTCGTCAGGATTTTTTTTTACATTGATCCAGTAAATAGTTTTCAAATATTAACCCAAAAAAATCATATTTTATAATGTAATACATAAATAACAAGCATACAATTAGTAATTCAAAGGTAGCGTGACACGCGTGTTTATTTTTATAATTTTAAATTTTTATAAGAAATAATTAACCAATCGATACAAAATTGGTCTCATTTGATAGATCGGGTTTCCATCTATCAGAAAATACTGGTTTCAAAAATTCAATTTTTTGGTCATTTTTAACTATGATCTCCCCTTAAATTAATGTGTCTTTATCCTCTAGCCTACCTGGATGGTGTTCCCATTTCGGGGCATTTTTTAAATCCTTCCCACAAACAACTAACATGTTGATTAGTTCTGAAATTGACCTGTTCCGATAGAAGAAGATCCAAATATTAGTTTTCAGCCTTTGATCCAGAAAGTATCAGTAATTTATTTCAATAAAAAAGGAAGTTTAACGAGGGTCAATACGATATGAGGCATCTTAAAGAATCGTATAAAAACTTTTTTTTAAATTTTTTAGCTCTTTTAGTAGTTAATTTGAAAATCATTTTGCATTAAATACAATGTTAAAATATTCTGTCAACTACAAATAAGTGATACGGCATTTTTGCATTTATAGCACAAAAAATCTTAATTTTTTATTTTTATTTTAAGGCGTGTCTCTCAGTAACTATTAAACATAATTTTAAAAAAAATCTTTGCAAAACATACCTTTTAGCAAATATTTGTATGAAAAGTATATTTATATTACGAATATATTTGCTGGATTTTGATCGGGTCTTAAGAGGTTCTATACCACTTACAAAAAGAAAGGAAGTTTGTCAACAAACAATACATTCTAAGTGCACACTAACAAACCTCCCAGCAACTGATACACTGTAATACTCAGCACATTTTTTTAAAAACAAAAATCCAAGAAAATGGCCTACGATGAAAATAAAATTCTTTCTTTGGAGCTCTTTTCAAAACATTGTATAGTGCCATACAACATATTTCAAATAATGATAACATCAAATAAGGTATTGGCAAGCTTCACTTTTTATTTCCAAATTTTACGTCTGAGATCAAATTTGGGTGATCGTAGTGACAAAAAGAACATTTGCCGCATCTTTTTTTGATATAAAGAAAATATAAAATGTAACAGAAAAAAATAATAAATTGCAATTCGAGTTTCAGTGAAGACATTCTAGGAAAACTGCGTTTTTAAAACTACTGGTGTTTTGAACAATAATTTTTATAACAATTGAAATGTTTGTGAATTTAAGAGGAATTGGGAAACTTGGAATAGAAAGGCTTTTTTCTCCTCTTTGTCTATACCTTTAAAGCTACAGCTTTGAAATTTCCCATGCGTATCTCAAGAAGTTTTTGAATCTCCCCAAGACTGATCGCTTTTCGGTTAGAAAATTATAGCTTTACGATGCCCACCTTAATTCTTGTTTAGGGTTTGTCTCCAATGTCACTCAGACGGAAAACCCCAAACATTACTTGATTTCCAGTAAAAACAACTTACAAATTACATCTATATATATTTAAAACAATATAATATATGTAAAACAATAAACTCAATCATTTAATATCGAAACACGGTTTCCTCAAAATTGCGTTTAAAAAATGTGATATAACTTTATTTGTAATTTCCAAATATTTTATTTATAAATCTTGTTATTTCAGGGACATCACAAAAAATATTATGTTTACAGTATTTTATCATACACTCATCTACAATGTACTTAACATAGCTATTATTTGAGCAAGCATCTCTAAACCGATAATGTATTGCCGCGTACTACAAAAAAAAAATCCCGCAACCGCAGTGTGTGAAACGGGGCTTTCGAGAAGTGCAGTGGGTCAAGCCATTCCAGGTAGGAAAAGAAAAGAAGAAGGTGCATTCGCAAAACAAATGTTTACATTTATGTTAACACTTTACCTCCGGGCGTCGACTGACCCGTAGACTAAAAATCTTCTAGACCAGCAACTTAATCTAATGCCTAGCTCTTCTAACGTGTCGAATGCAACTAAAACACTATTAAAGGTTGATTTGTTGATTGGTATAATTGTACTTTCAATTGTAAGGCTACTGTTTCTTCGTAATGTTCTCTGTTAAAAAAAAGTTACCCACTAGTGATTATTTCAACCGTTAGTCATCCTTTTACATCGGACCTTTTTGACTATGTGAACAAATAACATTTTGAGTTAATTGCATGACACAAAATTTGCATAAGGGTCCGTCTTAATATTAAAAATGTTACGAACTTTAAAATTTTCAATAGCAACACCCAATTTTAATTACTTAGAAATGTGAAAAACCCTCGAAAACCCCTAAATATAAGTTTTTGTTACATTTGGATGAATATTTGACGAGTTATTCAATCGAATCACTTGTGGATCTTTGGGGGACCATGTCTAAAATGACAAGCGTAGTCAGTCTGTAGGTTTATTAATGGAGAAAAAGAAGCACAAGGTCAAATATCTTGAGGATGGGCCTACGAGGGATATAAAAGTCAATGAGTAGCTGTATATATTCAAAAATAAAGTCGAAAATAAGTTGTAGTAAAAAATAGATCCCTATCGTCACTTGATAAGGGTTCCAAATTACGAGATGTCATTGGCTCTGTTAAATCTCCTAAAGGTGACTGCAAATAGGCAGCCAGAAACCATTACATTAGTTCCCTTAGACACAAAGGGGGCGCGCTAGTTTCTATGTCAATTTCAATGTAGAAATTCTCCAATGAGAGTTTGAAACTTAGAGTGTTCTTAGTCTATGGGTCAGTCGACGCCCGGAGGTAAAGTGTTAACTTAACTGCATTGTTTACAGTATTTTCTTCGAGTATAAACTAAACTAAACTCCTTTTCGCAACAGCCCATTACTGCGCCAAGGCCTGTCGTGCCCACTTCAGCTTTCGTGACCTAGGGCTCTGGGGTGGGTGCTAGGCATATGTCCCGGTAAGGTGGTCAGCCTCACGCGGAACCCCAAGTGTTTAGTTCCCAAGCATGCTTGGTACCCATTTTATCGACCCATTCAGGGGATGAAAGGCTGGGTCATCCTCGCCCAGTCCGGGATTCGATCCCCGGACCTGTGGCGTGGCAATGCGAAGCACTACCACTAGGCCACTGGGCCTCTTTCTTAGAGTATACTAGGCTATAATTCACTTAAATTTTGTCGCCTTTCGATCAAACATCGTTAAAAACATTTTTTCCTCGCCGTGTATTCACTCTCTAATCAACACAACACTATCACTCTGGATCATGCGGCGCCGGATTCAACAAAAATCAACGCAAACCGCCATGTGTGAAACGGGGCTCCAGAAGAAGTGCAGTGGTAAAGGTCAAGCCACTCCATTTAGGAAAAAAGAACAATTCTTATCCTCAAAAAAATGTTTACGTTATGTTTACAAATTTTGTTAGAGTATATTAAGCTATAATTCACTTAAAGTTCCAATTCTTGACCAAACATCATTAATAAAAAGTAAAAACTTATATTTGTTCCTCGTCGTGAATTCAATATCTATAATCAACACAACAATACCAGTAAGCACACAAGCTGGAACATATATATATGTACCATAACCATAACCATAACAATACCAGACTGGGGGGGATGTGGGGAGCCTAGTGGTTAAGATCTTGGTCTCGGGATAGTAAGGTCCTGGAATCGAGTCAAGCTACACTACTGAAGACCACCGATTATATGCGGAGTACGTGCTCGTTAAATCTGTAGGTCCGAAAGTTCTATGGGTGGTCATTGCGCAGTTTCCCACGGGTACAGGTCCCTGGAACTATTTCCCTCCACTTCAGGGACATGTCTAAATTGCGGAGGTGGCGATAGGTGCCAGCATCTATCACTTATGTGTGTGTTGCGTATGTCTTGTTTGACGAAGGTTTATAAGCGGATCTCTGACCAAGCACGCAAGCCTGAAAATATACGTCTACCAACCATCCCCTCTGAATCATGCGGCGCCTGATTCAACGAAAATCCCCGCAAACCGCCATGTGTGAAACGGGGCTCCAGAAGAAGTGCAGTGGTAAAGGTCAAGCCACTCCAGGTAGGAAAAAAAGAACAAGACGCATCCTCAAAAAAATGTTTACATTACAATCTTAAAACAAAAGAGTGTAATCCACTTCAGAGGAGAAGTGCATTGTCGACACTAGAAAGGAGTGAATATTAACTAAGACTGAGTTGAAATCACTAGTTTGGAGGGTCCTGTCGGAGGTTTAACACACAAAGGATCCACTCCTCTAGGAGAAGTGCATTTTGTAGACTGGAGGAGTGAAAATTAACTCGGACTAAGTTAAAATCACTCGTTCGTTTTAAGAGTGTACATTATGTTTACAGATTTTGTTGCAGTATACTAAGCTATACTTCACTTAACGTTCCAATCCTTGACCTAAGAACAGATATTTGTTCCTCGTCGCGTATTTAATCTCTACACTAGAACTCTGGATCATGCACTCTAAAAAATGAATGCTCAAAAACGACGAAATTTTCCTTAATTTTGACGATTCGTTTACTGGCAAATGCTCCGAGTTTTCATTTCCTCAAAGTGAGGAAATTTGAATCGTCATTTTTATGACGATTTGAATGTCGTCTAATCTAAAGAAATATTTCGTCATTTTTGAGCATGTGAGTATAACAATGAGATTCAGTTTCCTCGAAATCAAGATACAGAATCGTCAAATCACGATCGTAAAAGTGAGGATGCGCGTTTACTCAAAAGTCAAAAGATAGTTTGGCGAAACAATCCTCAAAATTAACGAAATGAGGCTTGAAGATTCATGATTCGTCAAAAATGAAAGTGTTATTTCTGAGAGTGTGCGGCACCGGATTCAACAGAAAATCCCCCGTAAACCGCCATGTGTGAAACGGGGCTCCACAAGGAGTGCAGTGGTAAAGGTCAAGCCACTCCAGGTAGGGAAAAAAAGAACAAGACGCATCCTCAAAAAATGTTTACAATATGTTACAAATTTTGCTAGAGTACACTAAGCTATAATTCACTTAACGATCCAATTCTTGGCAAAACATCGTTAATAAAAAAACAATATGTGTTACTCGTCGCGTATTCTATCTCTAATCAACACAGCACTACCACTCTTGAGAAGCTGTGGGGAGCCTAGTGGTTAAGATTTCGGTCTCGGGATAGGAAGGTCCCGGGATCGAGTCCCTGTGCCACTGAAGACCCACCGGGTATATGCTGAGTACGTGCTGATCTGTAGGTCCGAAAGTGATGTAGTGTGTCATTGCGCAGTTTCCCACGGGTACAGGTCCCTGGAGACTATTTCCCTCTCCATCAGGGACATGCCTAAATTCTAGAGGTTGCGATAATAACAGCATCTATGACGTGTGTGTTGCGTCTTTCAAACTTGGCGAAGATTTATAGCGGGTCTCTGACCAAGCACACAAGCTTAAAATATATGTCTACCAACCAACAACTCTGGATCATGCGTCGCCGGATTCAACAAAAAATCCTCGCAAACCGCCATGTGTGAAACGGGGCTCCCGAAGAAGTGCAGTGGTAAAGGTCAAGCCACTCCAGGTAGGAAGAAGAAAAGGAGAAGGCGCATTCGCGGTAGGAACCGCTACGCGCCCGCTCGATCAATACGACATTCGCGCATTTCGGCGGGTTTCTTCTTCTTCCGTGCTCACGTGGAAACGGCCAGTTCGGGAGTTGGGACGGTTGGTTTTCTGGTTTCGGCAGATTGGAGGGTTTTGTTATAAAAAAGAAGCAAGGTACATATTTAACCCTGTAATGCATGATTTTTTTTCATCCCGAAAAAATATATTTGTATCTTTAATATTCATACATTATGGGAAAAATACTGAAAAAAATTAACTGCATTGTAATTTAACTCTCTAATGCATACTATTACCGTTTGGTAACAAGTAACATAATCCACTTTATTCTATTAAACTAGACCTCCTCCAAGACATATCTGTGTTTTTTTCATCTATTACATTTCATTTTAGAGTTTTAGTTACTAATAATCCTTATAGATGACAGTAGTAAAAGTGTATTCAAAATTAAAGAGTGAGGTTATTAACTTTTGTGAAATTACGTTTTTTGCAGTATTCAAAGAATAATAATATTTATTTATTTTATGTATTCATTTATAATATTAGTGATAAATGTAAATAAATTGTTTTGAAAAATTAATCATAGTTAAAAAGGGTTATTTTGAAATATTTTAGTACTTTTCTAGTCATTATTTTCAAAATAGGAATTTTGCAGTTGGTTTTCGTCGTATGGAAAAAATTTTAAAAATTGAAATTATTTAAATTCTAAGGCAGTTAATTTTTTTTAGTATTTTTCTCATAATGTGTGAGTATTAAAGATACATATATATTTTTTTGCGATGAAAATAAAAATTCATGCATTAGAGGGTTAAATAATTACAATTTTTAAAATTTTTGCCATTTGGCAAAACCATCTACCAAACTTCAATTTTGATAATAAAGATTAGAAAACTACTAATATATTTTAAAATAACCTATTGAACTATAATTATTTCTTCAAAACAATTTCTTTGGATTTAGTGTACTAATATTATTATACTTTGAATACTGCCAAAGACGTAATTTCACAACGTTCAGTTAATAACTTCACTCTTTAATTTTGAATACACTTTTACTACTGTCATCTATGAGGTTTATTAGTTTAGTAACTAAATTTTCAAAATGTAATGAAATCTATGAAAAAACACAGATTTGTAGAGAGGGAGCTCTACTTTAATAGAATATAGTGGATTATGTTACTCGTTGCCACGTGGCAACAGTATGCAATAGAGGGTTCAAAGTATCGCCATAGTAGCATAACACTTATTGCTCTGAGCTACAAATCTGGAGGCCTGGGTTCGAGTCCCGGGTAAGGTGTTTCTGTAAATTGCGCATATCTCAAGCTTTGTAATACGGTGAAAAGCTCTTAGGTTGTCTATCATAATGAAATCATTATTATTAAAATAATTAAAAAACACATTAAAACAATTTTTAAAAGTAAATTTTTTACACTTATTTTTTAATGTTTGACATAAATTTATTAAAATATTTTATTTTTAAAGTTTTAAACAATTAAATCTATAACATGATATCAGTAATTAATTTAAAGCAAATTAAACATTCTAATGTAATTAAACATTCTAAGAACAAGCAAGCCAAACATTAAACTCAACTCTACTAATTAAATTTTCCCATTTCTACAAATTTACAACTACTAGTAGAGAACCCTATTATATTTAACAACCGCTGATCTCTCAAACTTGCTTCACAAGATTTCTTATTAATCCAAGATGGGAAATAATTTGTGTATCTAGCGGGGGGATATTAAAAGTTTCGTTTATAATAATTACGCTAATTTATTGCACCTGAATATAGCGACGCGAAAACTGTAACCTTAACGATTATTAAAATGGTTGCTATGCCAACCTACAAGGAGAATTAAGCGTCTTAGATTAAGTATGTATTTTATGTTTGGTAAGGAGGTAGAGATTGTGTTTTTATTATTTCTAGAGCTTAAATTTCGGGACTTTTGGTATAAATTTATTAAAATGTTATAATACAGTTTTGTAATAAGTGGCACCAGGATTTCGGATTCCATTAATTTTAACAGAAAGTATATGCGGTATATGTATCATCTAAAAAAGTCATGAAACTTTATTTTTGACTTATATTTAATTCTTTAATACTAGCTGTACCGGCAATGAGTTGATATGACTCATCTCAGCTTATGGTAAAAGAATAAAAAAAAAGAATTTCTGTTTTCGTGTGTTTAATTCATACGTTGTTCTAAAGCTACTTTTTTATTTTAAAAAATTTTGTTGTTTTTTTGGTAAAAACATAAAGCTTGCCCGTTATAAAATACGAAATTGTGTCGCAATTTTTTAGCAATTGATGAAAAACATTAAATTTGAAACAAATAAAGAATTTCATTTCCATATGAAATATCATTGTTATTATTGTTAAGTGTACAATACTTATTTCTTAGAAATTATTTTTAGAAACAATATATTTGTCTAACACATTAGTACATAACAACAGTAAACTGTAGTATTGTAGTATTAAACTTTTGTTAAAAACTAAGAATAAATTAATTCCGTAAGACTATTTGGTTGAGTGGAGCGTTCATGAATACGTTTGTAAACTCGACGAAGAGTGGGCTAGAAGAACACGGCTTAAAACGAAAATTTAAGTACATCTACGACTGCCAAGCAGAAATGTATGCTGCATTCAAAAAAGAACTATTTCTCTTTGAATGACAATACGGGTTTATTTCCAAAACGGAAGCTCGAGTTTATTTACGGATTCGGTTTTTTTTAAATGGAAAATGAACGAATGTGTGTGCCAATTCGAACAGTTTGTATGTAAAACTTACATTAACCTAATGAGAAATACCTTGAAGGGCTGTGATGCGCCCTGTGGTCAGTGTCTCGATCTAAGAATCGGAAGGTCCCGCGATCGACTCCTGGTCGCTGAAAACTCACCGAGTATATGCGGAGTACGTGCTCGTTAAATCTGTTGGGTCCGAAATTCCTGTGGGCGGTCATTGCGCTGTTTCCCAAGGGTACAGATCCCAGGAAATTATTTCCCTCCGCTTCAGGGACATGTCTAAATTGTGGAGGTGGCGCGTGATAGATGGCAGCATCTGTCACGTATATGTGCGCATGTGAGTGTGTGTGTCGTGACTGTCTTACATGACGTAGGTTTATAAGCGGCTCTCTGAGCAAGCACACAAGCCTGAAAATATATGTATACCAACCAACCAACCAACCTCTCAGAAATATAACGCATGTCCAACTATAAATATATGTAGTAAGAGCACTTAATGACTAACCTGCAACCAATGAAACAAATCAAACATCTTGCAACTATTTAATGATGCTATGTCTTACCTTAAAGACGCCTGCTATTTACGAAGTATCTTGAAAAGCATGTTTACTACCTACCAAAGTAACTAGGTGCTGAAAACCGTGAAATTGCTTTCTCCAAAGAGTACGATATACGGAGTCTCGTATATTTCTTACTCCTGAAACATCCTCTAAGCCAGTGGTTAACCGGTGGTACGCGACCACTGGTGGTACGCGAGGAAATTTCAGATGGTACGTGTGAGTGATGTGAGCAACATGATGCTATTAATAGCTTCTGTATGCATGAGCAGTGAGCGCGCAGACATATTACCCATTATTTTAAACATTAATTTAAAGAATAATAATAAACTTCTGGATCGGATGTAAAACCTACTACCCTTTGATCTTCCGGCAAGCTCTGGTATTTTTGACGCCATTTGTTACGAGTTACTAGTGTGAAGGTGTATTTTCTAAACTCTTGTACATAAAAAATATATTTAAGCAAAATAAGCGTTGAAGTGGACTTAAGACTGAAATACGGTCCATTACTCCTAATGTTGATATTTTAATAATAGGCAATCAACAACAAGGTTCGCACTACAGACTATAAGAGTATATTTTGTATAAGGATCAACTTTTTGCTGATTTTGTACAATATCGTTTATTTGTATGTTTTTAGACCTATAGGTAATAGGTAAAACTGTAAATTACTACCATTTTAATCTTATTATTTCTCCTTAAAATATAAGCCATGTTAAAGCCCGCCTCGGTGGCTTAATGGGTTATGTGCTGGCTTTGGAGCTGCTGAGGTCGGGTTCGAATCCCGGCAGCATGGATATTTTACTTGTCAATAAATTTTTGTTATTGTCCCTATGTGTTTGTTGTCGTCCTTCTTTGTGTGTCACCTGTGACCTTCCTTCTGCGAGCGGGTAATGGGCTAAATAGCCTACGACCCATTACCTTCTAGAGGGCGCAATTGCATTCCATTCCAAGCATGTTAAAAAATAACAAATATGTAACCAATAAATATGTGTTTTCTCAGTTATTAAATTAAAAAAGCCTTTGAACACTTTTAGAAGAGTAATAAACAATATACTTTAATTAAAATATTTAGGTCTAGTGGGACGCTAAAATTTCTCAAAAAGTCATGTGGTACGCAGGTACAAAAAGGTTGGGAACCCCTGCTCTACACTCTTAAAACAAACGAGTGAAATCCACTCCAGAAAGGAGAGGTGCATTTTCGACATTGGAAAGGAGAGAATATTAAATCAGCTCTGAGTAAATCACTCGCTATGGAATGATCCGTCGGAGATAACATACACAAAGGATCCACTCCAAGAGAAGAAGTGCATTTTCTAGACTGGAGGAGTGAAAATTACTCAGACTGAGTTAAAATCGCTCGTTCGTTTTAAGAGTGTAAGCCATCCTCCATACAATAATCTAACTGCTAGTATATAACAAACACGGCGTGATATAATATCATCAATTCGAATATAAATATATATATAATATGATATAAATAATATATATATATAGAATATATATATATATATATATATATATATAGTATATTATATACATTTATATAATATATGAAATATATATATATAAATATAAATATATATATAAATATATATATATATTCGTCGTTTACGGCCTGACATAATACTGAACAAAAATACATAACAAAATTAAAATTTAAATAGTTTCCATGAATAGAGTTTCAAAAATAAATAAAAAAATATATAAATATAAATTATTACATGCTCAACAAAATGATAGACCTACATATAACTTGCGTCATGTATTGAGATTCATACGCATCTATTTGCTTTTTTTTCATTGAAATCATAACATTGATTGCCGAGTAATGAAGAAAAATTTGCTTCAAATAACTGTCCTTTCTATTAAACATTTGATGGGGGGGGGGGGGGGGGGGGGGGGGGGGGGGCCAAAAAATATTTTTTGGGTAACAGTTCGAATAACTTTATTAAGAAATCTAAACAGAAACATAAATAAATTTATAAATATAAATTCTTAACATTCTCTGGGAAGATATTAAAATTCACTTTATTGAAAGTTAATTATGTCCAATTACTATAAATTGCTTCACTCGAAGAAAAATATGTTCTATATTTGTAGACCCCACGAGTTTTGATACCGTATTTTTATCAGAAAAAATTTAAAATGTTTTCATGCATAACAAAGCCGTGAAGAAATATTCTTAATTGGCCCTTTAAAATAATTATGACGAAGAAAATACGCTTCTAAGATAAACAGAAATGATTTTATTTTTGTCCGTATTTTCGGAAACGTAAGCGTTCCTATTTTCTCTATTTAAACTCAACATTTAGTTGTTGCTAAGAATAAAATATGTTTGTGCCAATTGCAGTTGAATACTTTTTTTTGCGAATAACCTACTTTTTATTTGATTTAGAACCCAATTAAAACTTAATAATTTTATGTTAGTTTTTTTTTCAGCAATATTAAAACATGCAAATATGCAAGAAAGTTAAATGCAGGGTGTCTAGTATCAACGTCTTCTTGTGAGTTAACACCATAAAACTTGGTACAACACGTCACTTAAGTTTCATACACCAAAATTATGAAGTAACGCTACACTAATAAATGAGTTTACTCCTTAAAATCAGTGGATGGCAGCAAGTGATGCCACCAAACATTTGGACTAACGTTTCACTCTTAAAACGAACGAGCGATTTTAACTCAGTCAAAGTAATTTTCACTCCTCCAGTCTGGAAAATGCACTTCTCCTCTTGGAGTGTATTCTTTGTGTGTTAAACCTCCGACAAGATCACTCCAAACGAGTGATTTTAACTCAGTCTGATTTAATATTCACTCCTTTCCAGTGTCGAAAATGCACTTCTCCTACTGGAGTGGATTTCACTCATTTGTTTTAAGTGTGTAGGGAGTATCATTACATCTTGGGCCTTGGTGGCTTAGTGGGTTTGATCGATGCTCATTACGCTAACAGCCCGGGTGCGGTTTTGATTCCTCCCTTCGCCCTGGGTGCACTTTCTCTCCCTGTGTCAGTAAAAATTCTGCCGGTGTTTCTTACTTGACAAAGGTTTATGAGCGGGTCTCTGATCAAGCACACAAACCACAAAATACATGTACCAATCTAAATATCTAACATTACACCGCAGGAGTAAACTTCTTATCTTATGGTCTCTACACTCTTAAAACAAAAGAGTTAAATCCACTCCTATTGGAGAAGTGCATTTTCGACACTGGAAAGGAGTGGAAATTAACTCAGACTGAGTTACAATTAACTCAGACGGAGTTAAAATCACTCGTTTGGAGTTATCCCGTCGAAGGTTTAACTAAACAAAGGAGTGAAATCCACTCCTTTAGGGGAAGTGCAATTTTCGACACTGGAATGAGTGAAAATTACCTCAGACTGAGTCAAAATCACTCGCTTGTTTTAAGAGTGTACTCCACAAACGAAAAGGGCTGTGTCCAACAGTTTTTTGTGAGCCTCTGATGAGACGATTACACAACCAAAAAAAGAGAACGATCCCAAACAATCTATGTAGGAAACCAAAATATAGAACGCTGTGAGGCTTTTCGAGAAAGTGAGACATGTTTTTATTTATTTTTATATATTTTATTTAATTTCTTTAAAAGATGTAACTTTTGACGTTTTCTTATAATATTTTTCTTCAGAAAGCTCATAATATAAAGTTAGCGTGCTTCTTCTTCGTTTCCCATATTTTTTTTCCAAAACCTTTTCTCCTTTACCTATGCAAAGGAAATATAACCATCCAATAAGAGTTAAGATATACCAAACAGCACTCTACTTTGTAACAGAAAAGAAACAATCAAAACAATTCGATTCTTACTCCCCAAAATAATCTGAGGGCGGAGCCATACCTTAACTATAGGAGACACCTTCACCGTTGAGTAGTCCAAGAGAGAGGAGCGGCGTTACCTTACAAAAATTGTAATTTTTTAATGAACAAATAATAAGAGTTTGTGACTTGTTCAATAATTTCTGCAAAAAAAATAACAAAATATAAAAATAGTTGTCTTATTTAATATACTCCTTTTTGGCTGCAAATAAAAACCTAATTTTGAATCAAACAAAAAAACTACTTCGAATTTGTTTAACTTTCACAATAAATAAAAAATATTTGTAACAAAAAATTACAGTGTTAAGACATATGACAAAAATCTATAGCCAAATGCCTTAAATATTTCAAGGCCAATTCGACGAGCGCGTGAGATGCAGAAACCCTTTCAGAAAAAAAATATATCCGAAAACTCGTTTCAATGAAAATAAAGCGTAGAAAAGCAAGATACATGTTAGTGCTTTATACTACGTTTCTGTTGAATAATTCCGTAAATAATCGGTTTGTTGCGAGTGTGCATCAAAATAAGGAGAGTATTACGTTTGTTTTTCTCCCCCTAATAATTTGTTTATTGGTGACTGACGGGGGATGCACTCCACCGAAGCAAAGAGAAAACTTACCCGTAGGTTTAGTTTTGAAACTACAGAAATGCAAACTGTATTCTGATACTCTACCACAGTTCCACCAAGCGGTTTTCGAGGGTTTTTGATCCTAAGGAATTTTAATTGTTATCAAACAATCCAACATTTTCTGAACCTTGCTAAAATGAATATTGTACTAAATCTTCTTTAAATAAAACTAAATGTTTTCTCTGTTTGAAAATTATGTTACATTGCTGTCCCACAATTTTGATGAAATTCTCCACAAAATGCAAAATATCACTTGAACCAAAGTTTCTAACGAACTTGACGGTTTTAATAATTCTCGCACACTTGAAATGTAATCGAATTAAAACCGACAATGCTTAATAAATAACAGGAGTAAAAAACAAGTTGTATGTAAAGAGCTTTAAAAAATGAAACAACAGAGGATAAAGGCATGCGGGTTTGTGTTCTGTCAATAAATCGGATTTGTCTATGTGTTTGTGGCGTCCTTCGTGCTGTCTCTTGTGAACTGTCTCTTCTGTGAGCGTATGTAAATGGGTATCGAAGACGTTCCCGAGGGCGTCAGCGTCATTTGTCGACAGAGGTTCCTAAATTACGAGGTTCGTTGCTCACTTGACCAAGGTTTAAAAATTACGTGTTAAGGCGTCTTTGATTGATAATAGCTACGAAATAGGAGGAAAATGTGCAGAATGAATCACACACAATCGCCTGAAACAACCTCACTGTTCTC